>ML779372.1:367936-384398 GCA_009831015.1 Picea engelmannii
TGTACTTGAACATTTAAGTGGGGTAAAAGGAGGTTGCCCCCTCGAAGAGGCTTATTATCTGAAATTATCTCTTTTTCAAGGCGTTGAGTACTTTTCCTGAGGTTTTTCTATGCTATATTGATGTTTGGTTCTTAACATCATAACAGTCTAAACAAAACAAACTTTCCATTTCAACGGTCTTATTTAACAAAGCATTGATCTTTTATTTATTTTCCTTCTTTTTAAGAATTTAAAAAAAACGCACAACAATGTGCTCGACCTTTATCCCTGATAAACCATAATGCATCATGATAATAATCAGCATCCATTTTCTACCAATTTACAATCGGACCCAATTTTAAATATACAGGGGTCTCTTTTTAAAACGCGAACAGACTTCAAAGCATGCCCGATTATACACAGTCTTCATCATATCAATCGACAAGATCTTGCAATGAAACAACAGTCGACCAAAACATAAAACACGAGCCTTATCACTGTGGATATAACTTCCCTTTAAAACCATTGGTAATTTGTACGATGGTCCAATATAAATATATGAAGCGAACATCACCAAATACACACAAAAATCATTTTTAAAACTAGCCATAACCCTGATCGGGCCTAGCAAAAACACATGGTTGTTTCCAATTTCAATCAAGACCACACTGGTAAAAACACAGTGAGTGAAACCATAATGAAAGAAGACTGATCTCGACTATATGCAAGTGCCTATTCCCATTTGTAACTGTTCAACCAATTTTATCATAGAAAGACGAGACAGAGACTCAACGAAAAAACCTCCATAACCATTCCATTAATAAACCAATATTTGACAACCAAGATGTTAAGAACCAAAAACTGAATACAAAAGCACCACAACAGATATACAAGAACAATATGAAAAATCTCCTTTATTACTATCAAACCCTTGAGGTAAGGAAACACCATACAATGGATCATATTATGGAAAAGATCTTCTCCTGTTCACTTGCCTCTTCAAGGGGGCATCCTCCTATTGAGCTACCGCTGCACAACACAATACTTCTCTTCATGTCTCATTACATTGTTTGAACCCCTTTATATAGTGCTACCATCACCTAAAAAAATTCTAGAGGAGGAATCTTTTATAAGTAGAACCTTCTAAGAAGTCCTCTTACATTTATTATATATAACTACCATAGTGGGCCTTATTTAATAATATAGTGGACCTAATCCACCTTACATTGAATGGTCTCCACTATTATAACTATGGGCCCTCTGGGCCCCCCCACTACCTCTCTAGCTACCTTACATTTCATCCCCCTTATGCAAGCGTTGTCCTCAATTCTTGATGTACAACCATATACCAGGGTCCCATGGATAAGTGTGGACCATAGTGTTGAAGTAAACTAGAGAACCAGGGTCCCATTGAGAAATGGTAGCCACCATGCTGAAGTAGTCCAACCGCCATTGTAAACTAGGGTCCCATGTCCAATTGCTCATGTGAACCCCACATGAAGAAGAAGTATTGTATTTGGAGCTGAAGCTCATTAGGAGGATGCCCCATCGAAGAAGCAAGTGAACAGGAGAGGATCCCTTCCATAATAGGATCCATTATATGGTGTTGCCCTACATCAAGGGTTTGGTAATAATAAAGTGTGGTTTCTTCTATATTTCTTTGTGGATCTATTGTGTATTCATTATTTGTGGTGATTATATTTGTAGATCTATTCAGGTTCTTAACAATCTATTGAGCTACCGCTCCACAATACAATACTTCTCTTCATGTCTCATTACATTGCTTGAACCCCTTTATATAGTGCTACCATCACCTAAAAACATTCTAGAGGAGGAATCTTCTAGAAGTAGAACCTTCTAAGAAGTCCTCTTACATTTATTATATCTAACTACCATAGTGGGCCTTATTTAATAATATAGTGGATCTAATCCACCTTACATTGAATGGCCTCCACTATTATAACTATGGGCCCTCTGGGCCCCCCCACTACCTCTCTAGCTACCTTACATTTGTTAAGAACCTGAATAGATCTACAAATGTAATTACCACAAATATTGAATGCACAATAGATCCACAAGCAATATAGAATAAACCACACTATGTTATTATCAAACCCTTGAGGTAGGGCAATACCATACAATGGATCCTATTATGGAAGGGATCATCTCCTATTCACTTGCCTCTTCAAGGGGGCATCCTCCTAATGAGCTTCAACTCCAAATACAATAATTCTCTTCATATCTCATTACATTGCTTGAACCCCTTTATATAGTGCTACCATCACCTAAGAACATTCTAGAGGAGGAATCTTCTAGAAGTAGAACCTTTTAAGAAGTCCTCTTACATTTATTATATCTAATTACCCATTTATTATATCTAACTACCATAGTGGGCCTTGTTTAATAATATAGTGGACCTAGTCCACCTTACATTGAATGACCTCCACTATTATCATTATGGGCCCTCTGGGCCCCCCCACTACCTCTCTAGCTACCTTACATTCCATCCCCTTTATGAAAGCGTTGTCCTCAATGCTTGATGTACAACCATATACCAGGGTCCCATGGATAATTGTGGACAATAATGCTGAAGAAGACTGGAGAACCAAGGTCCCATGTAGAAAGGAAAGCCACCATGCTGAAATAGTCCAACCACCATTGTAAGCCTGGGTCCCATGTCCAAGTGCTCATGTGAACTCCTCGTGGAAGATTTTGGAACCCAATAACCAACTCAAAATGATGCTCTAAAGACTAACACCTATCATGTGGATCCAAATAAGAAGATCCATCCACATAGTGGAAAAGGGTTGTAGCAGAATCTGGAAGGAATAATACCACTGTAGAATATGCAGGATGGACACTGGTAATAATAATTGGCTCTCAATTTGTCACATTGATTCTCTCTACATAAGGTGGATTAGAGTCATCAAATAAAATATGAAAGTGGTTGTCATCCCAGAAATTACAACTATCCATATACCAATCATCACAATCGGCCTCAAAATCATACCAAGCATATATTTCTTGATTATATTCATCCCTGATGTCCGCCATAAGAAATATATGTTGCATGTTATCCAATGAATCTTGAATACTACGGAAACTATCATTGAGGTCATTTGCAAGGTCATGCAATCTAGCATCCAATGTGTCATACAATTTGGATTTGAATGCTTCAAGAATCCCCTTGAGTGTTTGAAAGGAAATAGTCATCTGATCACCCTATGAACTCTTCGGTCCCACAGCCATCATGAAAAAAACCAAAAAATATAGCAATAACTTACTGCAGAAAATCGCGGCGTTTTCCGGAAAAAAAAACCTTGAAAAATTGTTGAATTTAAAATGCTCATAACTTCACTTCCCGAACTCCGTTTCGACTGGTTTTTTTTTTTTTTAAATTGGGTGAAATTGTGAGAGGAACTCAGATATGTAATTTGTTTAGGAAAATTCAGCCTCCAGCTACTAAATAAATTTAATAAATAAATAAATTAAAAATAAATAAATAAATAAATAAATAAAATTGTGTTGTCGTCCGCGGAAAGAACCCTGAAAATTGCAGATTTTAAAACTTCAATATCTTGACTTCCTGGACTCCGTTTCGAACAATTTTTTTTTTTTAAATTGGGTGGTTCTCTGAGAGAAACTCAGATATATAACTGGTTTCTGCAAATTTTGCACATAAATATACCAAAAATTTCTAGAATGTCGCGGCCCTCTTTTTTCTTCTCCGAAAAAAAAATCTGCAAAAATAAAAAATATTTGTCCACAATGTCTGCCAAGGAAAGTGCTCTGATACCACTTGTTAAGAACTCAAATAGATCTACAAATGTAATTACCACAAATACTGAATGCACAATAGATCCACAAACAATATAGAAGAAACCACACTATATTATTACCAAACCCTTGAGGTAGGGCAACACCATACAATGGATCCTATTATGGAAGGGATCCTCTCATGTTGACTTGCCTCTTCGAGGGGGCATCCTCCTAATGAGCTTCAACTCCAAATACAATAATTCTCTTCATATCTCATTACATTGTTTGAACCCCTTTATATAGTGCTACCATCACCTAAGAACATTCTAGAGGAGGAATCTTCTAGAAGTAGAACCTTCTAAGAAGTCCTCTTACATTTATTATATCTAATTACCCATTTATTATATCTAACTACTATAGTGGGCATTATTTAATAATATAGTGGGCCTAGTCCACCTTACATTGAATGACCTCCACTATTATGACTATGGGCCCTCTGGGCCCCTCCACTACCTCTCTAGCTACCTTACACAAGAAGGTGCCCGAAAGGAGAAAATACAGTTGGAAATCAAATCGGGTCTGTCACAATCAAATGTAGGGAGACAACAAGAGCGCGTTCATATTTTAACCATAACACAGAGAGCTGGAATTATTTTGAGACTTATCAACCACACGTAGAATACCTTCGAAAAAGATACAACAGTGAGCCACACAATCTTCTTATTACTCCAAGTCATGAACGAGACCAATGATTAACACCTGAGGAGAGCAAAGGCGTGAAGATAATAACCCAATGCACATAGTGCACTTAACACTTATAGAGGAGAGGCGGAGTTAATTGAACAATGAAAATTATTAAAATAACACACAGAGATATAACATCTCTATCCATTTACTTAAGAGCCAAACAACCTGACAGTAACACCAGTGAGAACACATACATATGTTTGACATAACGCTGAGATATAACTTGTATCAACCCACAACCATACATGCACATATTAATGTTAGGGCCACCCAAGGCTAGGTCTTGGGATACTTTGGTGAAAAGACAATAAGAATGGACCAATGACCATGACTCAAGGTTCGAAGAAATAACCCAACAATTGTTGGCAATCCCTCTGCAACTGGGTAAGGGTTACAATCATGAATGTGAGGGAACGAAACAACCGACAGTAATACACAAAACAAAACCCTTCATCATCACGCAGATCCATATGTACCACCATTCACTTATTATTCCACATAGACCCATCACAATATTAAACTGATCGAGCAACCAGTCAAATGCACAACTTAAAAAAAAAAACAATTATTTTGCTTGCAATCCGAAATATTTTACAGTCATCATAGAGAGATATAACACACATCTACATAGTCAAAATTCTCAAGAACACACAGAATCCAAGCATCACTGAGTCATTATTTGTTCATACAACAGAGAATACTTCATGGATGGAGAGAAAAATAATCATACCTATAGAAAAACGCTTAAAAGGGCGAGTTGGTTGAGCCTTCTTCCTTCCAAGAGCCTGAAATGTGGAGCTTCACAACCAACTGATCGAAAAATGCAACAAAGAAACAATGCTAGGGTAACAGCTGATAGGGGAATCAGTATGGAGTGACGTGCAGTAAATGCATGTCATTTCCATCACCTTGCCTATTCAATTCTAAGTATGATACATCCCATGAGAATTACATTCACCAATCAATTAAACCATGTATTCAATGCCAAAGAATTTGAAATTTGCGACGATATCCCTTGCATAGTGCACCACCCAATATCGTTTACATGTTAACCCTTGTCATAATTCTATGTCATCATACATATTGCAATGCTATATGCACCCCATTTAAATCTAATGAAATTTGCATAGCCCACTAACCAACAATAGCATAATAGTTAGGACTAATACTAATATGTTTTAACTTTTCCATTTCCATATAATCCTTTGTCATAACTCAACATATAAATCCTTTCCCTTTAGGATTTTTTTCATAGATTTTTATTTCTTTGTTTTGATTATGATATCACTAAAATATCTCTTACATATATGTGGCTAGGTAATCAATCACAATTATTAGTGACATGGTTAAATCATAGCAATTGTAAATAACATGCTCCTAATAACCATAAAAAAAATGTTTTGGATCGCAAAAAGCATTCCACGAAAATGCTTCATCCACCTACTACCATGTTAAAATGAAACCAAGACTGCATTTTCAACCATGTAGGACTGTGTAGGCAGCATCAAAACAACGGCAAAAAAAATGTGTGATACGTCTATCCTTCCGCCTCTAGTCTACAAGGGGGTCCCACCTACTAGTATTATATTATTAGCATAGTTAAATAATAGGGCCTTAGCAATACATTGAGGGTGGAATTCATGTTTACGATTTTAATCGTCAATAGTGATGTCATAGATCATATAGTTAGTGATGATCTGATTATAGTAGCATAAGTAAATGTTGATGATATTGATTGCATATTACCTTATGAGGATAAGGAAGAAGGGGTAATGAAATGTTGATCTTGAATGTGGTAAAGGAAGTGTTGGGGCATTTCTAGATGACCAATGGGTCATATTAACATCTAGAAGTGGATGGTATCCATATAGGTATGGCTTCATATGCTTAAGTAGCAGTGAGAGGGAATCTATAAAAGGATTCCCTTGATAAAAAGGTATGTTGACCAAGGATGGTTTGAGGCATGAAGAGAAGCTAAATTGGTTTTCTTGTTGCCTTGGGAACTGTTGAAATTTCACGGATTGTATTTATGGGTTGAGGAATAATTTTATAGCAGTTGAGGAAAGAGTGTTTTTCTTGTTGGTTGTTGTCATGTAGAGAGGGAAACATAATGATGAATATGTCTGTGAAACTTTCCATGTGAATGACTGTAATCTCTCAACGGAGAGGGAAACATAGTTTTGAGTACTTCTGTGAGACTATCATCAGAATGGTTGTAAGATCTCTGGGAGGAAGGATTTGTAAGTTTGAAATGTCCATGTGTGTGAATGACATGGAAAAAGGTGCAAGCAGTGAACTTGCATGTTGAATATTTATCTATGTTTGTATATACTTGACTGCATGGATTGAATGTTTTATAAGTTTGCTTGGTATGAAGACTAATATTAAGACCAAATATATATGAATGAATGATATAAAATTTTGTAAGTGATGCACATGTATGAAGTATGAGTATATATATACTAAAGGTCGAATATGACTGCATGAATAAGTGAAATGTAAGGCAATAATTGCACTTGTCATGATTGAATAGATACCATGGATGCATGGCTGACTCTATTTTGAAGAGTCATGAATGTTTTGTTTTGAATAATAACTTGAGGAGGATGTGTTCCATTTCTTCAAGAAAAGATAGTATAAATTGATGAAAAGAGTAAATGAGCAGGGATGCTTTGTTTTCATGATAAAAGGAAACATGATTGTGCTTTTAAAGATTGCATGTAAATGATTGTGAAAAATCATGAACTAATTAATTTTCAAATAGATATGGAAATGAAACTATAAAGTGTGCCTATGGTGGACACAAACATCACATGCTAAAGCATGTGATTAAAACATAGTGTGAATGAAAATTGATGGTATAAATGTGCATGTGTGAATGCATAATCTGAATGCATAATAGAGATGCATGCTAACAATTCCTTATGGAATATTGGGTAAGAATATGAAATGAAAAAGCTGAGGCTGATTCGAGGTTGAGGTCATCTCAAATAGTGATGAATATGCAATAAATGTAAATGTGTTGAACATGCACAGAATAGATCTAGCTAAACAATAATACACACATTTGTGGAGAGAATTTGAGAAAGAAGAAGAAGGAGAGAAAGAATAGAAGAATTATCATTAACCATAACAAATAATGAATAATTGACACATGATATACTCTATGTAAATCAACCAATTCGCACTGGAGGAAAACCAATGCACCATATTGGTGGTCTAGAGTGATATGGACACACACCAGCATTTACAGGAGTGAATTTCCACCTAGTCTAGTCTCTCGGGAAGTTACGGGAGTGAAATGCCACCTAGGTAAGTTAACTAGTCAACTAGTCTTCAGTTAACTGACTGAACATAGAGTAGTGAGGAGTAGATCAGGGAATCAAGGGTAATTTGCCAGTCTGGTGATGATCCCAAGGCAAGTGTGCATTAGCATGGTGATGATACCAATGTTACATGGTGACAAAACCAACGCATCATCTAAACTCAACTCAACTAGTCAAACTGAAGTGTCAACTGAAAGAGAATATTCTCCAGGCGGAATATTGTCCCCTAAAATATAGGAGACTGGATAATTACTAATTATGACTAATAAACAAGGAAAAACCTTATGAAAAATAAATCCTAGGTGTGTGTGAAGTAACTCCAACACCCCCCTTGAACATCACTATGGTGAAAATAAAGAATGGGTCCCGGCAACGAGGCCATGTTAGGTACCCAACTACAAAATATACACTGAAATAAAGTGAGGAAAGAGGGAAAACCTCATAGAACCCCCCCCCCCCCCCCCCTTGCCTCGAGGTACAATGTATGTAAAAAATAAGAACAACAGTTGCTAGGCAACTATGTCCTTCACTCCAAGATGAATTTGCAGAGAATGGAACTTCTGCTCAGTGAAGGTCTTGGTGAAGATGTATGTCATCTGTTATGCTCAAGGAAAAAACTATAGGTTGATGATCCCCTCATGTAATAAGTCTCGGATTTACTACATGTGGATCTCAATGTGCTTCATCCGCTGCCTCTGAACTAGATCTCTACAGAAATTTAGAGTTCTTTGGTTGTCACACCAGATGACGATCATTCGATGAAATTGAATGCCCAACTCAATGATAAAATGTTGTAGCCACATAGACTGAATAATTATGTTAACTACCCCTCTGTACTTTGCCTTGGCTGAAGATAGAGAAATGCCAGCTTGCTTCTTGCTCGACCAACAGATAGGCCCAGAGCCTAGACTGAGTGAGTAACCAGATGTGGACTTGCGATCAGTGTTATCGCCAGCCCAGTCAGAATTGGTAAACCCGATGAGATCTAATTTAGAGTTTGTTGCATAATGAATCACAAAGGTGATGGTACCCTATACGTATCGAAGGATACACTTTGCAGATTTCCAATGTAGTTCATGCGGCTCCTGCATGAACCTGGAAATTGAACCAACTGCATAGGAGAGGTTTGGTCTAGAGTGTGTGAGATACAACAAGCTCCTCAGTAGTTGTCTGTACAGTGCTTTTTCAACCAATGGAGTCTCCACGCCATCCTCAAGTTTGACTCTTGATAAGAAAGGAGTCAGAGCAGACTTACAATCTGTCAAGTGAAATATCTCAAGGAGATCTAGTGCATACTTGGCCTGAGACAATTTGATGACTGATGCATCCTGACTGATCTCAAGTCCAAGGAAGAAGTGTAGCGGACCCATGTCATTCATCAAAAACCTATCATGTACAATCCTCTTGACTGCAGCAATCGATGAATTCAAGCAACCGGTGATCAACAAATCATCAACGTACAAAACTAAGAGTAGAAGTGAATTATTCATCCTGAGTATGTAGACATTCAGGTCTGATTTACAACGTACAAAGTTCTGTGACAGCAGGTAGGAATCCATCTTGGCATACCATGTCCTCAGAGCTTGCTTGAGGCCATAAAGGGACTTCTTTAGTTGACGGACCAAAGAAGAGTCCTGCATAAATCCCTGGGGTTGCTCCATGTATATCTCCTCAAAGATATCACCGTGAATAAATGCATTCTTCACGTCCATATGTTGGACTACACATACCTTGGCTATCACAATGGGAAGTGACAATTGTATGGAATCCATCTTCGCTACTGGAGCAAAGGTCTCATCATAGTCAATACCATGAACCTGTTGAAAGCCTTTGGCAACAATCCTGGATTTGTATCTACTAATTTGTCCATCTGCTACACTCTTGGTCCAATCGACCCATCTGCATCTGACAAGTTTCCTCCCAGAAGGAAGGGGAACCAGATCCCAAGTCTGGTTCTCAAGGAGGGAGTTTTACTCCTCCTGCATGGTGGATTCCCAAAAGGGATTTCCAGCAGCCTCACCATAGGAATATGGATATGAAGACTGAACCAAGAAAATATGCATGGAGGGAAATGGTTCAGTGGCGGTGAGTGCAACAGGAGACTCCTCGAAATCAGATCAAGTCCTCCTAGTATTGACTGGATCACCAACGAAATCCCCTACATCCTTAAGAGTAGTTTGTTCCCACTTGGGCCTTTGGTCTTGCTCTACAACTGCATCTGGATGATTTGAATCTAAATCTAACTGTACTGACTCTGAATATGAATCATCTGAGTCCTCTAAATCAGAACTCTCGTCTGAAGAAGAATCGACATGTGCATGTTCCTCATCTCGAACAGGTGGAAGAATGAAGTTGTCTGCATGCGGTTGTTGAGGTACATGCGAGACACTTTCCTCGAATTGGACACTTCGCTCAATGATGAGTCGGTCTGAGGAAATATCAATAAGCTTATATACCTTCACACCATCAGGGAATCCAACAAAAATACACTCAGTGCTCTGTGGATCAAGTGTCTTCCTCTTGTTAGAGGGAAACTGGGCCCATGCACGTGAACCGAAAATGTGAAAATGGGTCACTTTCAGTGTGAGGTTGCTCCAAGCCTCGTTGGGGGTCTTATCCTTGATAGATCTATGGGGAGATCTGTTTTGGATGTATGTTGCACAATTAAGTTCTTAGGCCCATAGACTTTGTGGTAGTGACTTTGCATGCAGCATGCAAGACGCCATCTCCTTTGGAGATCTGTTTTTCCTCTCAGCAACTCCATTTTGTTGCGGAGTATAGGGAACTGTGTGTTGCAACTGAATCCATTCCTCGTGGAAAATATTATGGATCTCATGATTTACATACTCTCCCCCATTATCAGTTCAGAGGACTTTGATCTTCTTTCCAGACTATGTCTCAACCAGGGCTTTGCAATCTTTGAGGTGTTGAAAGACCTCAGATTTTTTCCTAAGAAAGTAGATCCATGTAAAACGTGAGAAATCGTCAACAAAAATGAGAACAAACCTCACTTTGTTGATCGATGGATGTGGGAAAGGACCCATAATGTCACTATGGATCATATCTAAAGGTACATAAGCTCTCTGAGACTTTCCTTTGTCGAATTTCTCTTGAGGGTGTTTTTCGAGAACATATCCCTCGCACACTCTCTTGGAGAAATGGATGTTTGGTAGACCATCAACCAATATTTGATTTCTAATCTATTGCATTTATATGAACTTCAAATGTCCAAACCTTTCGTGTCAGATCCTACTACTTTCATCAGCATGAGTAAGCACTAAAGCAGAATCAGGTTCAATGAATTCAGAAAAAAGTATACAATCTAGACTGATGATTTACCTCACTGGTGGAAACCCTGGAGTTGGTTTGCAAGTCATAGATGTCCATGGAATTTGGTGTGAATACCACTTTCTTTCTAGTGTCAGAATTCATCATCTGATACATGGAGATACGGTTGACAGAAATTTTGGGAACGTGCAACACATTCTCGAAGCTTCTGTTGGTGAGTTCAATCCTTCATTTGTCGGTGACTTTGATGGAAGAGTTGTCCCCCATTAGAAAAGGAGGACATTTGCATGCATCCAAAGAAGTGAATACTTATTTTGAGGCATCCATGTGATGTGATGCTCCTGAATCTATGATCCAAGCATCAGGAGAGGAGTTGATGGAAATCAAGGCATGGCTAGAATTGTCTTTCTTGGAAGTCGGATATTTTGGCTTCTTCTTCTTGGAACCCTCGGGGATGTGATATCCAAGTTTGTTTTGCTGAAGTATTTGAGACATCAGATCTATTTTATTTTGCATGCATGCGGATTCTGAATGGAATCCTTTGTGACAGTACGTGAATTTCTCCCCTTTACTTCCCTTTTCCCCTTTGGATCTGGAGGCATCGGTGAAGGGTTTTGTGTACCCTTCCTTCTTCGGATGTGCATGATATTTCCATTTATCCTTATCTTTAGATTTATGATATTTGGGGATGCCATCATGTACAGTGAGTGCATGCACCCTTGGGCCTTTGATTGTTCCCATGTTGATGAGCTTGGTTTTCTCTTGTGTCAAGGATTCAATAAAGTCATCAAGAGAAGGCATCTTCCAATTGGCTCCATAGGTGAATCTGACATAATGGAATGTGGATACGAATACAGGGAATTCAGGACCAAGCTTGGAGAGAATGGTGAGAAACATTTTTTTCTCCTCCTTCGATTTATAAAACCCACAAGCTTTGAGTTGCGACAGTAAATCCTTGAATTTTGTAAAGAAATCTTAGATATTGTCGAAGCTTTTTGGATCTAATCTGAGAAGTTCCACCTCCAGCATGTGTCCTCTCATATCATATTGTTTTACAAATATCCCTTCCAAGGTGGTCCAGGCTTCATTGGGAGTCTTACAGGAAGATATGTGAAGAAGCAAATCGGGAGAAATAAGACTGCAAATTGTTCTGAGTGCCTCATCCATGCAATTTAAATACTTGGATTTTTCTATGGCTAATGTCGATTCTGTATTTGTATTCAATTTTAACCAATACAAACCTCTGGTTCAGAGATGCATGGTTATTTCCTCCTTCCATGCAAAATAGTTGTAAGGTGTAAGAATGAATTCTTTTTGGAAATCCATATTTCCATTGTCTTCAATCTTTTGTACTTGCAAATAATTTTGGTGTAGCTTTTTCTTAGAAATTTGTCAGCTATGATACCATGTAAATGTGTTGAACCTACATAGAATATATCTAGATAAAAAATAATACACACATTTGCAGAGATAACTTGAGAAAGAAGAAGAAGGAGAGAAAGAATAGAAGAAATGTCATTAACCGTAATGAATAATGAATAATGTACACGTGATATACTATGTATAACTCAACCAATGTGCACTGGAGGAGAACCAATGTGCCATAGTGGTGGTCTAGAGTGATATGGACACACACCATTAGTTATGGGAGTGAACTTCCACCTAGTCTAGTCTCTCAGGCACTTACGAGAGTGAACTCCCACCTAGTTGAGTTAACTAGTCAACTAGTCTTCAGTTCACTGACTGAACAGAGAGTAGTGAGGAGTAGATAGTAGTGAGGAGTAGATCAAAGAATCAAGGGTAATTCGCCAATATGGTGATGATCCCAAGGCAATTGAGAATTAGCATGGTGATGATCCCAATGTAGTATGGTGAAAAAACCAATGCAGCATCTAAACTCAACTCAACTAGTCAAACTGAAGTGTCAACAGAAAGAGAATATTCTCCCCTGAAATATATGAGACTAGATAAAGACTAATTATCACTAATAAACAAGGAAAAACCTTAGGAAAAAGAAATCCTAGGTTTGTGTGAAGTAACTCCAACAATAAATAAGTTGCATGATGAGACAGTTCCATGTGGAAGAACTATATGAGGATTTGGTCAGGAGAACAAAGTCATAATCTTAATGAATGGTGGAAAATTAGACAATGGACTACAAAGTCTATTTTTACAAGAATCCTGAATTACATTTTAAAATATCATGCATGAGTAAAATATATGCAAATGAATGTTGACCAACTTAATTTTCTCTTCGATGAATGTGCAAAATGCACTAGTTCTTAATTTGTGGGAAAAATCTTGTTGTTGTAGCATGTTGAATTATCCAGGGAAGTCAAGATGAAACTTGGCCAAAGATTCTCAAGGAATAGGGCAAGAAAATGCCAAGAATGATAAATTGTGTAAGCAAAGGAGGAGGAAAGGAGAAACACTTTCCTCGCTCCGAACACTCTGATTTGCTTAATAGAGTTATAAATCTCAAAAAGGAATAGTTGTGAAAGTAAAGGAAAATAAACAAATAATTATGTTTAAATGAATAGGCTTGGTTGAGCCATATTAAGTAAAGGAAGTGAGGACTTGGAAATAACTCAGTTGAACTGTAAAGTTCCAGACTGTGTAAGAGGAGTTAGAAAAGAAGGAAGAGTCATTTAATCCATTTCCTTGTTGTTTATCGTGTTTCTCTAGGATGAGAAACTAATATGTTGATGGCTATAGGATACCCAACAACTGAATTATTTTATGGTTGCACTAGTGAGCACATCAAGGAGTAATGTGATAAAGTACATGTAGATATGATAGGACATATCTGATAATGCTTGTTGTTTTAGATGTTATGTGTGTGCATTTCATTTAACATGACATCTAATATGTTTTTGATTGTGATGATGCATGTTAAGTGTAGGAAAATATTGGAGTTCTTGAGGAAGGACATTTGCCAATGGTTGACAACCTCAGGAAGAGAATAAATGCAAAAGGGATGTTGTTGAAAGATTTTTAAAGGGACTTTGAGATTTCCCATGAACCACCACTGATGAGGTAAAATTAGATAGGGTGATGTAATGTCCCCCACCTCTTAGAGAGGTGATGAGGAGACTCAGTGGCCCGGGCACCCCCACTAGGTCATAGTCTCACACTGAAGGGGGGAAAGTCAAGAAGTTAAAAGTTATATTTTTAAGTTGACTTAAGAAAGGAAAAGGATAAAGGAGTAAAAGATAACTCAACAGAACAATAGAAGATTAACCCTGAGAGTTAACCTAACTCAACAGAGAATTAGAAGGAAAAGTATCAGTAAGAGGTTGGGGCACACCTATTACTCATTCTGGTTTTGGATTAGCATTTGCTATTTCTCTTGAGCATTCAGTTTGGGGGTTTTGTTGTACAAACCCTTGTGAGCAACTCAATGGTGAAATATCCACTCACCTTGTTCCGCAGCTTGGTCTCGGGGATGAAAGACTCCTCCACACCATTCTAGTCTCAGCCCATCTCCATMTAGCACTTCAGAAGGTAGCAGGTTGTACTGTTCTTGTGTTTCCAGCAAGGGCACGCCATCATCTAGAGGGAGGTTTGATCCAGCTTATCCCAAGGGCTTGGGGCCATTCCGACAGTTGGGTTTTGTTTGCAGGGGCAGGACCATCAATTTGAGGACTTTTCTGGAGGGTTATCATCATTCTACATTTGTCTGCAGCCATAGGGGATGTCCTGTGATTCAGTAAAACTCATATCTAGGGAGATCTGCTTGAGATCTGAGTCTGAAACTTCTCCCACGGGATTCTCATAGCCCGATCTATATTCTTGGAGAGTTTCAGATCATTTGGAGGCCTGCTTCATCAGGGTCGAACCAGCTAGGGTTTCAGCCATCTAGTGGGGCGCAATTCAAATCTATAGGGTTTGAGAGTGGGTTTGGGAATTTGGACATCTGGGTTGTCCTTACAGTTGCCCGATCTATCATTTGGCATATTTCTCAGGATGATTGGACACTTTTGGTAGCAAGGCCGAATTATTGAGGGCTTCAGCATTCTAGCAGGGCATGGCACTTTCCAGCTTGGAGGTTGAGCATTAGTACGGCTCAGATCTACTTGATTCAGTCTTCATTGTATATTCAGCCCTTGGAGGCTTATTTTGTATTGTCGGGAGCATTTTGTAGCAGCTCATATCCATTGCTTGTATGACCATCTGAGGTTTATGCCAGATCGACCATCTATTGTATTGATCTTACATTGCTCATAATAAAAAGGTCAGATCTTTTCTTGTGCTTCTACATCTTGAATATATTGTGATCTTCATGTTTTGATGAATCTTGTATGCATTTAATAACTCAATAAATACCTGCACATCAATAGATCAGTAGTAGTTAGTGATTCCAAGAAAAAAATTGGCTTGGGATCATTACAGTGGCATCAGAGCCTCGATCCTCCAAACCTGTGGAGAGATCGGTGCATGCAGAGGTACAGGGGAATTGTTATGGGTCGGAGGAAGAAAAAAAGCAATGAAACAGAGGCAGAAATGGAAGGGTCAGGAGACGACCATGAGCCTCAGGGCTTGGCTCTCTTAGTAGCCGAATTTGGTAAGTTCCAGCAAAACATGAACCGCACAGAAAGCACATTGGTCCAACAGTTGGATGAGTATTAGGAAACCAACAGAAGGGGACAGGCCAAAATCTCTAAAACCTTGAAGAAAGTTGATGAGAATCTACAGAAAATGAACGAGAACCAAACTAGGATAACTGAACTTCTGATGCAAGCAACCCATCGAGGCAAAGATCCTGATACGTATGGGAATAAGGAGGCTAGAGGGTCTGGTGGAACCCATGAGGAAGTCAGATATAACCTGGAGAAAGCACCGAGATCCGAAGGAAGTCTTGGAGGTGGCACATTCCATGGGAAGATGGGTAGCAGGACCAATCATAGGCCATACGTGCCAGTGTTCACAGATGAACCACTAGGCTGACACTCAGGTAGCAGAGCTAACCCCAGACCATACATGCCCACATTCATAGATGAGCAAGGGCAGCATGAACAGGGTGAAGATTTTGTGGAACAATTAGCCAGGAGTACCAGGGAATACTACAGCTTGGATATGAAAGTTCAAAGACAGATGTCCCTAGATCAGTATTGTCAACTCAGGTTTAGAAACCAACCTAGGACGAACCACAGGGGCATCTTTGAGTTTGAGCGAAGGGCAGGGAAGATAAAGATTCCATACTTTGATGGTACGGATAAGATGACAGCACAAGCATGGGTGCAGAAGCTGGATACTTACCTGCAGCTTAACCCCATGAGAGAGATGGAGGCCATCAAGATTTCCACTATGTACTTGGATGGCAAGGCTCACGACTAGTGGTACCATGGGCTCACCACACTCTG
>ML779372.1:408449-479115 GCA_009831015.1 Picea engelmannii
ATAATCCTTGTCCTTTATGTTGATGACCTTATCCTTACTGGTAGTGACTCAAAACTTTTAAACCATGTGAAAACCATCCTTAAGAAGAAATTTGAAATGACAAACTTAGGCTTTTTGCACTATTTCCTTGGCCTCCAAGTTTTGAAAACCAATGAAGAAATTTTTCTTTCCCGATCTAAGTATGCTTGTGACCTTCTTCGTCACTTTCACATGGACGATTGTAAACCAACCCCTTCTCCCTTCCATTCTGGAGTTAAGATTTATGCCACCTGTACTTCCCCTGAAGTTGATGCCACCCTATACCGTCAGTTAGTTGGTAGCCTCTTATACTTGACTCATACCCGTCCTAATTTTTCCTTTGATGTTGGTCTTGTTGCTTGATATATGCAAACACCCCATGAAATCCATTGGAAAGAAACTAAAATGATACTTCGTTATGTTCGTGGTATAGTTCAGTTCAGGATACATTACAATTCAGGGGGGACTCCTTTATTGGTTGGTTTCACTGATTCAGATTGGGTCGACGACCCTGATGATGGGAAGTCTACTACAAGTTATGTTTTCAGCCTTGGTTCAGGACCTGTCACTTGGGCCTGTAAGAAACAACATGTTATTTCACTTTCTTCAACAGAAGCAAAGTACCGAGCAACGGTAAATGCAAGTCAGGAAGCCATGTGGCTTCGGTAGATCCTTTTAGAGTTTGGATTCCGGCACCAACATCCGACCAGCCTTTGGTGTGAAAATCAGAGTGCCATCAAGCTCGCCAAAGACCCAGTTCAACATCAGCGTAGCAAACACATCGAGCTACACATGCACTTCATCAGAAAGCTCATCCATGATCAAGTTATTGAAGTGTTATTTTTCCCTATAGAAGATCAAGTTGCAGACATTTTCACAAAGTCTCTTACAGAAGCGAAGTTTTCCAAACTTCGATCTATGTTAGGAGTTCAGGAAGTTGCCATTAAGGGGGGATAGGCTATAATGCCTCCTTCCATATCCTATTGTGTCACTATTGTAAATCCTTCAATCATATCCCAAGTTGTTCTTAAGGGGGGATGTTAGGATATTTAGACACATAGGAGTTAGTAAGATCTACTTGGTCTATTGTGTCGTTGGGTAAAAGTGTGTTTTCTAGTGTGTTTCTTTAGTATGCATTTGTAGTTAGGAAATCTGACGGTCACAATATGTTCCCGACATAGAGTGATCTGACGGTTCATACTCTCCTTGATCCTAACAGCCATTGATATGTGGCTTAACACCCGATTGGTCCATGATCTCTATTTAAAGAGCATGGAGGGTCATTTGTCGATGATCGATTGTGAGAAACTCTCTTGTAAAATCTCTCTGTAATATTTTTCTTTGCATTAATAAACTGCTCCAAGTGGTCGCATTGGTTGGGGTCGTGGATGTTTCCATGTAGGGGTTTTACCACGTGAAAACATCGGTGTGTTGATCTTTGATCTCGTTATGTGAGTGGTTACTGAAGGTGTTCATCCTCTATTGGAATACTTGTGTTGTCGAACAAGGAGCACACGATCGATGTGCGATGGTCTTAATATTATAAGATTATGTATGTAATTTATATTAACAAGCGTTGTCCCTTTCGGAGTTGATCGTCAGAAGAAAAAGAGGGGAGCACACAATCAGAGTGTGATAGTCTGGGTACTATAAGGTCCCACATATATTTTATAATATTATTTTTTCTCTTTCATTATTGGCCATCGGAGTAACGAGAGAGGAGTAAATGCTCGGAATGTGATGGCCTGAGACATTTTACTATTAAGTATTTTAATATTAAATTACGTGGAAATTTTGAGAGGTTGGGATGACGATATCTGACTATGTGGGTTCGCCTGGAAAGTTATAAACGAGTGGCTTGTGATTTATATGTTAATAAACATTATATACTTCAGTGTATTATAGTTAGTTAATTATATTATAACATAATATAATTTTGTTATAATATGATTAATTAAATTAAATTATAAGATAATCATTGTAAGAGTGTTATTTGAATTAATACCATAAAACCCTTTTTGGGATGTGAAATTCCCAAGGGAAATGAGAGAGAAAGTAAATCCTCATTAATTACCAGTACAGTATATTAGGCTAAATAAAAATGTATTTACAGGGGTATTTAATTAATGAAGATTAATTATCCCTAATGAGGATTAAATAATTGAATATCGAGTAGTATTTTAATAAAATAATGATTAAGTAACTTAATCAGTTTATAGGAAATGGACAAATGTCAATCTCTGGTTGAGTGAGCCTTTGTACCCTATGGTGACATGGCACATCGTGATGGGTGCACGTGTCAAGTGGATATTGAGCCATGTTTCATGATAGGAGATAAGTACGCAGTGGCAACAGTGACAAAGGAGGCAAGAGAGATTCAATCTTAGTCGTAGATCCCCTAGGGCCCCACATACGTTAAGTGTAGTTGGAGCATGATTGTAAGTTTTAAACCTATGAAGTAAAGCAATGCATATATATTCTTAAGAAAAATAGAAATTAATTAATGGCTCATACACATAGTACATAGAGATTTACGTTGGAAACCCTTAACTAGGAGAAAACCAGTCTTCCTTGGTGTCACACCTTTCAAATCTTCATTATATTAATTTCACCATTCACCATACAATATATACAATGTTTTAGGTATTTCGTATCTACCAAAACCCTTATCCCTTAATCAGAGATTAATTTAGAAAACTGCTAAAAATAGCAAAATCCAATAAAAATGGCAAAAACCACCGAAAAAAAAATTGGGGCGTTGCGCGTAACCAGGTGGGGGATACCTGGCCCCCCCTGGGATCCCCCTAGAAAAGCGCTCGGCGCACATGACACCAGTAGCCAATGACATTGGCATCATCAGACGCAGTTGTCAAATCTGACGCACCCACACACACACATGCAAAGAATATAACACATACCCAACAATGACAAGGGTCGTTAAACGTAATGCAAGTTGGAGACTCTTAAGTAAGCAGGGTCATTGGATATGTAGATCAGATCCATTAGAGTATATGAGGTCAGAGAGAGTTTTTCAGAGTGGTCTGAGTTCCTGGAATGAAGGAACTTTGACGGAGAAACTCCAAGAGGTGATTGGATTCGTTGATCACTCAACTTCGAGGACCGTTAGATATAACAGAGTGAGCCATTTATTCAAAGGGTTTGATGGGCCAGATGACAAGTGCCATGTCGATGATGAATCAGATGGGGAAAGTGATAGGGAACCACGTGGCAGTGATGTGGCTTTGGACCAATGAGGGTCCAAGGAACTTTAGGAAGCTTTAGCTTTTGATCTAGGGCTCGGTTTTTAGCATGGCTACTGTTGGAACAGGGGCAGGCCCAGGGTTTAACGCTACAACAGCGCACCAACAAAGCCCTAACTATCAACCCTTTCAGCAACACCTATGAAGCAGATAAAGCCTCACTCGAGGTAGAGGCAGGGGTGGTTGCAAGACTCAGGTGTCTACAACCTTAGCTGGGACACGGATCTGTGATTATAATACTTAATACATCTCTTAGCACCATCAGTTCCTTAAAATGTAATCACTATTCACTTCTCTGATACAACAGATCTTCGCAACATTCACACTAATCTACAGTATTCAAGCACTTAGCATATACAAATGGATTAGAATGAGCATATCAAGCACTAAGCATAACTATCTAGATCAGACCTAACAATCTCACATATAATAAGCACAAAGCATAAATAGATCTATCTTAAACATATTAGAGCACTTAGCATATACAATATGAACACATCAAGACAAAGAACAAATCACATAAAATAGTGTTTACGTGGTTCACCCCCACCCTGGGGCTACGTCCACCAATTCTTCTCCTTTGTTGTCTTCAGTCAATCGGTTAAAAGCACAAAGCCATCAAAACCCTTACTTCGCACAGGACAGAAGATCTGCGCAGCTCGCTAGATCCTTCTTCCTTGCGCTACAACACTAAGCTCTCCACAATCTGCTACAAGGATCTGCACTTAGCTCTGCAAGTCTCTTACAGTCATGCACAAAGCACTTACAGACTCTACTCGCACTTAACATACATTCACATCACATAGATGCACTATTCTCTCTTTCTTACATTGCCTATCCTTCTATTTATACATACAAAATAGGCCTAAACATGGGTAAATCCATGGGATGACATTCCATTTCCGTTACATATTCCCAAAAACCCAAAAAGGGGCCCAAAAGGGGGCCAAGATCCTATGATATCCGCTTCATCTTGCGCTCCTCCTTCGATAGGATGTCGAAGTCTCAAGATAGGTCAACATGACCAAGAAACTCCCAAAACTTGGTCAAGGGCCAACAGGCCCCCAACACTCACCTGTGACTCGTCCCGAGTCACTCTGGTCTGATTATTTCGGCTTCAAATCCCTCAAGATTGGCCCGAGCTTCTTCAACTTGATACTTTTTTGTGGCCTCTTGTTCGATGAACTCCTGTATTACTACGTCATTCACTAGCCCTTCTAGGCATTGTTCTACTGTGGTGACAACCTGTTCTAGTTTTGCTCCTTGGTTCTCCACCTCTGTAAACAACTAGCATGCCTTATCTTGCACAGGTTGAAGTCGTTGAGTGACTTCCATCACTTTTCTTTGAAGCATATGGATCTGTTGTTGAGCTGTGTGTTGTTCATGAGACCTCTTCATTCGTTCTACAACCAACAGGGCCTTCAACTGCGCATGTAGTGTATCTGTGTGATGCTTCACTTCCTGGGGCTACAACTCTAGTGTCTATAACTCTGGGTTTTTAGTGAGGTTCTCGTATGTCTGGGCGCTTTGGTTACTCAACTGCTTGCACTCCAAGGAAAGATCTTTTAATCTATCAACTACGCTACAGGCAATTGCTTCTTGTTGGTCCCTTACGTCTTGAGGGGTCTCAGGCACAGTGCGGAGATCCAGTTTGTTATGCGTTGTTGGAGCTGTTGGATTACTTCTTCGAGTTGCACCACTTGTTGTGGGACTCTCTCTTTGACCTATACTTCGATGACTGTCACAGAGCGAAGTGCTTTGTGAACCATTTTCTTAACTTTGTTGTAACTGTACTTTTTCTTCATCCCACTTCGCTTGTTGAGCCAGCTTTTCCCGTTCTGCAGCACTATGTTTCTCCTCTAGGTATTTTTGTACTTGTGCTGAAGCTTGGGTGGCTTGTGTTGTCTCTTCCTGAGCTCGTCGAAGGCGAGCATCGACTATATCAGTAATGCGGTGTATTTGAGCTGGCTCATCACCTAGGTCTGATGTTCCTGCTGACAGAGGCATAGTGGAAACTGCGCGGCTAGACTATACTACCTGTTGCACCATTTGGAGCTCATCCTTAATCCGAATAAATACCTCCTCTTGCTTAGCTTCCTTCTTTTCTGCTATCTCCAGCGAAGCATCGTTTAGTTTTGCAGTGATGAAGTCGAAGTCGTCTGAGGTGAGGGTGGTCTCAAATTTGGTCCTGGTTGCTTTCAATTTCTTCCTTAAAGAAGGTTTCGGAGGGGAAACCTTCCTTTTATTTGAGGGGTCCTCCTCATCTCTAGGCAGTGTAACTTCGCCTTTCTTCGGTTCAACTTTTGCGCCATCTATCTCTCTGCCATCTCCTCCTTGCTCTACTAAGATGGAAGCGGTCTTCATGGATGCATTGTCTAGATCACGGACCTCTTTGGTCTTCTTTGTCTTGCTAGGTCCGGGTATATCTGTCGTAGTTTATGGACTGTCAACATTGGACATCTCCATAGGGTCCACTGGAACAAGGAGGTTCATCAACCATTCCTTGGTAATCTCTTCTAAGTCATCCTCCGTCAACTTGTAGTATGATTGTAGTTGTTGTTTATGCTCATCAGCGCATGTTGTGGTATAGATGAAATGGTGGTCTGCGTTGAATTTCATCAAGGGCCTGAACCTATGGAGAGTGTTCGGGGTTATACGAGGCACAGACTGGATGGCTACCTTCAACTAGTTGTAATAAGTGTGGAAGACGGCATTTGATTGTTTCTTGTTCATGTCGTTCGAGTACCATAGTGTACTCAACTTTGCAGCCAGAGGTTCAAACGGCTCAATGTCTAGTAAGTTCGCACCTTCCGGCATCTCCCATGCGATAAAAGTGATCAAGATGAGAAGCTAGCTGAAGTGGAACTCATATCCTTGATCTTGCACTTCCCTGTAGTCCAATTCTAGCTGGTTTACGAGGTACTTCACCCAATTCATTTGTAGGCCCTCCGCGCACTACCCTGTGAGGTTGACTACAAATCAAGTCACTTGGGAGGGTTGGTTCTTGCGAGCTAACTTCCCTGTGATCAATTGATAGGCTAGGCGCACTACGCCACTCTGGATAGAGGCTACATTATAGCCTCTCATTCCCTTCTCAACATCCCCGTAGGTGTCTTTTATCTTCTGCGCAAGAGCGCGATCCATGGTCTTCCCAAGAGAGAAATCCTGTGGGTCAGGGCCTTGCATGCTCAGCCCGGTGATCTGGTTGATCAACGTTGGATCCACTGTGATACGGTGATTCAACCATCAATATCTTCCATGGTAGTAGGACAACAGTATCTTTACGCATGCGTTCACATCTTGGTGTCTTCCGAAGTGCGGGATCTTCATAACATTGAGGAGGGTGGACTGTACAAGGTTCATGGTCCATGACTGGAGTACGATATTCGAGTTCTTTCCCTTGGTTCTAGTCAGATACTTGTGCAAGGCAAGCATGTTGTACACCTTCCTGTCATCGAGGTTGAAGTCTCTAAACTTCAATGATGTGATCTTATCTTGGTCTGCGCGTATCCCCTTCGGGAGGTACGCAGTGACCCATTCATATTCAAAGTCTCTGGGCACACTGTCTCAGTTTATTGCGCTGCTCAGAGGTGGTATATAGGTAGCTAGAATGCTTAGAATCAGCTTAGAATTTGCTAAGTCATCCTTGTGCTTAGTTCTCCTTTCACGAGATCATCCAGCTTCGTGAGCAGTGGATGGGGACGCTTGCACTGTTTTGTGGATGAAGCCTGGATACCTTCAGACATCGACATGGCTTTCTCAGTCATCAAGTCGATCAAAACTTCCTTAGCGGCTTTCTCTGCAGCCCTCAATGCTTCTGACATACACACTCGGGGTGAAAAATTCGCGGGTTCGGGGAACAACTTAGACACGATAATCATATAGAGAGTGAGAGCACAATGATCACTGTATAAACTCAGCTTAGTCTATGGGCTCAAATTCTCAACTAGCAAAAGTGTTCTCGGTGCATGGCGCGATGTGATAAATAGGTAACTCGACAACGGTTTGCTTACAATAGGTATGAGCCTCCATTAACTCTTGTTTGATTCGTTATGGCACGACCCAACGTTCCGATGACTAACCTTTATTTCTTTTCTGCCCGTTCGAAGCAGGAGTCGAATGGATATATCGGTCCCAACAGTTATATTGCTTCGTCATGGTGAAGTGCCATGTATCGCTACTCTGATATCCTGACAAAGCTCCAATTCTGAAATTTTTCTTTTTGCGAGGTCTCCTCCAGAACCTCCTATAACTTTTCAGTCTTAGCCCTGTTCTTTCTTAATTGTCGAGCCTTTTTTCCAGTGAGCTTCATCTCGGTAGTTCTTTTTCCATTCTGATTCTTGTCTTCTGTGGTCTTAGTCACTTCGCGTTGTTGAGATTCTTCCCTAGGGTTCCTAACTAATAATTATTCTTTGTCTGGGATAGGTAATTCAATATTATGTGGATTCTCTAGAGTTCTCTTAACTTCGACAGCTGGGTTACTATCATTAAACATCTTCAATCTGTTCTCCTATTCTTCAATCAAGCGTGTGATCTTTCTGGTCATGAAAACTTTTAACTCTTGCTTCTTTTGTTCCAAAACTTCTTCTTCTTCTTTTCGTCTGGCTTGATCTCTATCAATCCAAGGTTTTCCTATTAACATCGTAAACGTGGCGCGGTTCTCAATAAATTGAATAATCTCAAAATCTTCTTTCGTCAAAGTTTCATTGACAGTCATAGGTATCTGAGTGAGCCTCCCACACAGGTTTACCAATTTTCATCTGAATAACCCTATTCCTCCTAGTGAAGGGATCATAATAGGCCTTCCTATAGCTTCCCAAGTTCTCTCTGTCGTGATATTCACTTGTGTTTCCTCATCTAGGACACAGTCAATGTCGAAGTCCCCTATTCTTGCTTCAAGGCACTCCTTGTCTTTAAAACTCTCTGATAGTCTAACATGTCGATGGTCATCCAAGGTTTCTTTCATCTATAGTAATACCTTCTCTGATTCTTTCTGGGGTTCTGCTACAGCCTTAGTTTTTGGATCTGTCGTAGGGTTTTCTTGTCTTATGTTCATACTTTCAAGCTTAGTAATCATTGTAGGGTTTTCTTGTCTTATGTTCATACTTTCAAGCTTTGTAACAAAGACAACTAGGTCTTCCACCAGGGCATTCCTTAGCAATATGTCTCGGTCTTTTGCAATTGTAACAGAGGGTTAATCCTCTCTTTATTTTAAATGATCCCCAACCTCTTTTGTACTGCGCACTAGGATCATAGGAGCTAACCTGCAATAAATTATTTCTAGGATCCTGCATCTATTTGTTAGTCCAAACATTCTTTATATGCATTGGTATAACATATATTTCACTAGTCTTATCAGATCTATTCATATCAAACCTTCTTTCATATATTAATGCCCTAGTTTTCAGGCTAGGACAGATCCTATCAACCATACCTAGATCCATACTCTAGAAACAAAAATTTATACTTATCTTACTTCTACAGAGCACAAAGCTTCCAGATCTAAAAATTTTAACTATTCTTATCTTTATCAAAGCACAGGGTTTGCAAATCTTACCTCTTTTAATAAAAAATTCTTACTTTTACATTTCTTAGATGCCAAGCATTCAGATCTTGCTTCTTTCCTTCAGATCTAATCTTCTTTTATTTAGATCGAGCTTCTTTCTTTCAGATCTGACCTTCTTTCTTTAGATTGGGCTTCTTTCTTTCATATCTGACCTTCTTTCTTTAGATCGGGCTTCTTTCTTTCATATCTGACCTTCTTTCTTTAGCACAGAGCTTTATAAGTCAAGTATAATACTACGTACTAGGGCACAGATCTATGCACAAAGCTTCTAGGTCAACTCTTTGCACAAAGCTTCTTCTTCCACAGTTCACAGCAATCACAGTTTCAGTCCTGGCAATGGAACCATTTGTTGGCATAGGGGCAAACCCAGGGTTCAACGCTACAACAGTGCACCAACAAAGCCCTAACTATCGGCCCTTTTAGCAACACCTGTGAAGCAGATGAAGTCTCACCCAAGGTAGAGGCAGGGGTGGTTGCAAGGCTCAGGTGTCTACAACCTTAGCTAGGACATGGATATGTGATTATAATACTTAATACATCTCTTAGCACCGTCAGTTCCTTAAAATGTAATCAGTATTCACTTCTTTGATACAACAGAGCTTCACAACATTCACACTAATCTACATTATTCAAGCACTTAGCATATACAAATGGATTAGAATGAGAATATCAAGCACTAAGCATGACTATCTAGATCAGATCTAACATTCTCACATATAATAATCACAAAGCATAAATAGATCTATCTTAAACATATCAGAGCACTTAGCATATAACATATGAACACATCAAGACAAAGAACAAAGCACATAACACAGTGGTTTTCGTGGTTTGCCCCCACCCTGGGGCTACGTCCACCAACTCTTCTCCTGTATTGTCTTAAGTCAATCGGTTACAAGCACAAAGCCATCAAAACCCTTACTCCTCATAGGACAGAAGATTTGTGCAGCTCGCTAGATCCTTCTTCCTTGCACTACAGCACTAAGCTCTCCACAATCTGCTACAAGGATCTACACTTAGCTCTGAAAGTCTCTTACATTCATGCACAAAGCACTTACAGACTCTACTCGCACTTAGCATACATTCACATCACATAGATGCATTATTCTCTCTTTCTTACATTGCCTATCCTTCTATTTATACATACAAAATAGGCCTAAACATGGGTAAATCCATGGGCCAACATCCCATTCCCATTACACATTCCCAAAAAGCCAAAAAGGGGCCCAAAATGAGGTCGAGATCCCGTGATCTCCACTTTGTCTTGTGCTCCTCCTTCGAAAGGTTGTCGAAGTCTCAAAATAGGTCAACATGACCAAGAAACTCCCAAAACTTTGTCAAGGGCCAACAGCTACAGTTGTTGGAAAGCTCTTTATGAGTAAAAGACAGTGGTACCCTCTAAACAAGGATTTGAAATGGTTGAGGAAAGGAAAAAATTTAATACCCCATCCCTTAAAAAGGTACTTAGGGGGTTGGGTGTCTTACACCTAGATGAGAATATCCCCCACTAAAATAGGGAACTATATCCTCTTCAGTCTTGTCTCAGTTACACTTCAGTTAGACTAGTTGGTCTTGACTTAGTTACACTTCAGTTAGATTAGTGGAGTATATTCATGCATGGAAACCTCGATTTTATCACCGGGAGGGCACATATCACATGCATGAGGCTAAGAGAGAACTACACATGTGCATGCATGAGTTTCTCTCCACTCCACTCGTGTGATCCAGTTAACTGATCACTACATGGCCAGTTAACTAGAACTAGGTGGTAGTTCTCTCTGATTTCTGTCAATGAGTGTCCAGATCTCTCTAGATCACCACTATGGCACATTAGTTATGCATAGCCTATAACTGTTGTAAATTATTCACACTTTGAGTGTAGAACATAGAATCAATACAATCATAGGGTCGTGCTCAATCAAAGGGTTGGGATCAGCTAGAAGGCCAAGGTCAACAAGAAGGAAATGTTGAGTGCAAGGATGAGTATGTGCTCATAACTACCCACCCCTCTAATGTTCGTAAGGATCCTCCTTGGGAAGATCAAATTCAGTGTTTGACTCTTTGATGTTGCAAATCCCACCATGCAAAAAATTAGTAAAGAATGATCTTGAGTAGTTGGTCCTCCATTATGAGATTCAACAAAGCTTGGAGATAGTTCAAAGCTTATAGATAGTTGTGCACTCTCTTAATATATTTATTGATGTTTATCAAGAAATTGGTCCAACCACATGATGGATTTATTGATTTCATGTGGAGATGCATGGATATAGTGATGGTCTTAGATAAATGGCTTTCCATAGAGGTAAAAGTCTCTATAAACATGCCATATTCATGTTCAATTTTAAATAAGGGCCAACATGATTGATGTTGAAGGTTCAATATTTCAAACATCTTGACGTCGGGCACCATCTTTATGATTTATTCCTTGCGGCATATGGGATATTTCCATGGAATGACGAGGTACTACATTATTTTTCCAGGTTTATTTATGCTAAGTTATTTGAGAACATGAAGCCCAATGACAAAAAAATTCCATCTAAATACTATGGTGTTGGAAAATGTCAGACGTGTAACAGAAGAGGTGTCTTTCATGATCCTAGTTTACCTCATCCTCCACCTCCCCTAGTGATCCAGAATTGGATCTCGGGACCAAAATGGATCGAGGAAGGCCTAAAAATCAAAGTGCACATAATAGATTCAAAATGGATGTGTACGTATACCTCGTCGATATGAACCCAACGCAACTTGAACGGGATCAAACGGACACCATATGCGAAAGATATCGTGGTCTGTTCGTTTCATCAAATATGCAAAAAAAGATGTTGACTATACAGTCCATACAGTGTTGATGTGGGAGATGACTGTACAAGTCGTACAGACGTACAGTTGATGTGGAATGGGATAACGTGGCAAGGCCATACATCCATATGACACATGGCATTTGGCTGATGTGGCAGGTACGGTGGATGTTGACAGGGCAGATATGTGGCATGTTGATTGGGTTGGAAGTAGTTGAATCGCACTCTAACACGTGGCAGTTATTGGTGAATGTGACGGTGCCACATGGCCCAGTCTTGGGCTACCACATGGCACCCCTCTATTAGTCGTAGTGTTTGGAAAAATTTGGGGTCAACAAGAATCGATCCCATGACCTATGGTCCAGGTCGGAGCGACTTGACAGGGTCGGGCTACCAACCCGCCCTCGGTGGTCCTTGTTATATATTGTATGAAACATATATTTAAATTGAAAAGGTTTGTGAATTGGGTGGAGTAAGGGTTGGGGCTAGGCCCTAGCCCCTGATGCATCCATAGAACCTCACACTGGACCACACTCTATATTGTTTGGCGTGGGTTTGTTTGGCACAGGTTTGTTTGGCACGGAGAGCTAGCCTCAGTCGCATCCACATCCCATAAGACTCGGGCATGTAATTGTTATGCTATGTGTTGGCACAGATGTATATGTATAAACCCGGATCTCAGTCACATATAACCTCCCATATGACTCGGCGCTAAAGACCAGGGGCCAAACTACTGGTGTGGGTGTGTGGTGTTTAAGCTCGCGGCCATATGGCACAATGCACACGATCAGGAGCCAGAACTGGAGAGGGGGTTGTGCCCAGTCGAGCACCTAGACACATGGAGGGAACCCATATGCCAAAGAGCGCAAAGAAAGGGGGTTGGGCCCTACATATTTTCCATTTTGGGTTTGAAACCATATATTATGATTTTTTAGTGATTTTCTCAGCAATTTTGAGAGATTTTGGTCATTTTTGGAGGATCTTGGGCCTTTTTTGAGGCCAGATCTTGGGGAGAAGTTGGGAGGTTCTTACCCACTTATAGTCTATATAAACTAAAGGTTCTTGAAGCCATGAAAGGAGGTTTAGAATAGAAAAATGTTGATGAATTATTGAGGCAAAGCCATTTTTATGCAGGGAAGCCATTGAGGCAAGCACCTTTACGGGCCATTTTTGGGAGTTTCCTTCATCCGTTTTCAGTGCCGTCAATTTTGTTGGGTTCTTGAGATCTGGTAGAAAATGACTAGATCAGTTTGTAATCCTTTTGGAACTGTTATGATGTAGTTTTAAATCTTTAAACAGAAATAACAAAGCCTCACCCACTGAGACAAAGGCCCGGAGACATAGGTGAGATTGTCGAACTCCATTATCAACTTCTATTGTTATGGTTTGTTGTTTCTTTATGTTCATTTCCAGATCTGTATATGTTTAATGGATGCTATGTTTCTTCATTAAATCTTCCTCTTTCATCAGTTTTCCTAATTGGTAATTTAACTCATGTTTTAAAACTCAACCATTGTCATTTAAAAGATCTTTTCGGATCACCTAGTATCTCACCTAGTAGAACACCTCTTAGGTTGGTTGAGATGAAAAGGTTTTTATAATTGATAGATTGCATTCAATTTTTGTGGGGATTGATGTTGGTTTAAGTAGGTAGATATCTCAAACCAATTCCTATGATGCATTTGTTGATAAATTTGGCATGGAATTGGATTTAATGAGTTGTGAAGATCTCATTGCCTATGTAAAGAGTTGTTGAAATTGATGGTGTGATATTCTCACCCATGAGGATGATGGAATGGGATTGGTATGTAATTGTCAACATATACATTGAACATTGGGCTTAAATATGTAAGAATTGATTATTCTTTCATGTATTAGGAGGACAATTTGGTTATTAGATGCACATGTTTGACCTATCTAGAGATATATGACAATGAAAATTGTCAATGTCCGTTAATTGCAGTTCACTTGTTTGATGAATGCTAATTCAGTTAGCAACTCGAGGAGTATGGGCTTGGTAATTTGGATGATGTACACTCACCCATGTATGTATATAATTGTTTTGACACCTTTAACAGTGTTTATTTGAACTTATATCTAAAGTTACATGAAGAAACTTTTATTATATTGACATGTAGTTCATAGACTGCATCAATGAATGCTTTTAGTTTTGGTATGGAGCGGTCCACTTAAAATCTTGATATTGGCTAGCTCACTCAAAATTTCCCATTCACTACTTAGGTAATAACCCATAATTGTTTTTTAAGTACACATGTACACATATTATTTTCAATTTCTTCATGTAGAAAAATATTTTTTGTGTGTCTAAATTAGTACTATTTGTAAAATTTATCTTCAGTGTTTTAATTAAATTCATGTACATGTCTACATGCATTCTAGGTCACCCAGGAGGAGAATGTGCATGTAGATGATGTGACATAGATTCTCGCACATTTTTGTCACATGTACACTTATCTTTACATATTGACTTTCATTTTACTTGTACATGGATTTTAGTGGAGTTAGATACATACTTGTTCATTTCTGGAAACCTAGATATTTCCGAATATGTATTTAGTTTTTGACTCTTGAGCATATATTCTATATTTTTAGACATATATTTTTTTATGGTAAATTTTGTTGTTATTTTAATATGATACTTTTATTATTTGTTTACTTGCATGTATTTGCATTTTTAAGTTACATGCATGAATAAATTAAGCAATTTAGCTTTCGGAAAAAAAAAATAACAAAGATTTAGCAAGTTAAACAAATAATGAATGGTAAATTTTGTTGTCATTTTGATATGGTACTTTTAGCATATGATTACTTGCATGTTTAGGTTACTTGCATGTATAAGTTAGGCAATTTATTTTTCAATAAAGGAAAAAAAAGAGCGACTAAGCAATTTAAGAAAACAATGAATGGTAAATTGTGTTTTTGTTTTGATAGGGTACTTTTACTATTTGCTTACTTCCATGTATAGGTTAAAATAATTTAGAGCATTGAGAGTTAGCTCAAGCGGTCATGAGCCAAACGTGAGATCTCTCCCCCAAAGTTGGGGAGGTCACAGGTTCAACTGTCTTGATCCTGTCGAGGTTAGGAACCATAATGAGGATCAACGGTTTAACTCATTTACCATCCATAGATCATGGGGAAGTACTTGGAGGGCTTTCCATGAGGTGTTTTCCTTGGGGAAAAAAAAGGTTCAATCAATTTAACTTTCAATGAAAAATAAACAATGATTTAGTGATTTAAGAAAATAATTAATGGCAAATTTAGTTGTCATTTCACATGGTACTTTTATTATCTACTTGATTGCATGTTTAGGTTACTATCTGCTTACTTACATGTATAGAGTACTTGCATGTGTTTAGGTTACTTGGATATATAGGTTAAGCAATTTAGTTTTTAGTGATTTAGTGATTTAGTGATTTAAACAAATAATGAATGGTAAATTTTGTTGTCATTTGATATGGTACTTTTACCATCTACTTACTTGTATGTTTAGGTCAATATTTACTTACTTGCATGTATAGGGTACTTACACATGTTTTGCTTACTTTCATGTATAGGTTAAGCAATCTAACTTTCAATGAATTATCAATTTAAGAAAATAATGAATGGAAAATTTTATTGTCATTTCATATGGTATTTTCAGTACCTTCTTACTTGCATGTTGAGGTTACTCTCTTCTTACTTGTATGCATAGGGTACTTTCATATGTTTAGCTTACTTGCATTTATAGGTTAAACAATTTATATTTCAACAAACAAAAAAGTAGGGATTTAGAAATTTAAACAAACAATGAATGGAAATTTTTGTTGTCATTTTGATATGGTACTTTTATTATCTTCTTACTTGCATGTTTAGTTTACTATTTGCATGTTTGCATGTATAGGGTACTTGCAGTTTAACTTACTTGCATGTATAGAAAGAAATTTAAGTAGACTATGTCTACTAGTGATGTGTTGATCGAATATATACAATGCATCGCTACTAAAGAAAATTAGCATGAACTCCTAGAAAGTTGAGCATTGGTTTAAGACATGGTTCGTCTATAAATTTATAAATAAACTATATCATTCAATTTTAAAAAAAAATCATTTCAATAAAATAGAACATTCAATTAAACATCATAGAATGAGCATTGGTTTAAGATTTAACAAATACTCGTTGTTCAATAAAATACATCATTCAATTTAAAACATAAATCATTTCAATAAAATTGATCATTCAATCAAACAATAGACCATAAAATGAGCATTGTTTGCTCTTTATAGCGATATTTAAGCAACCACTCACAAAAGCATCCATGGTGATAAAACTTCACAAAATTTGTTGAATTGTGGGTCTTGCCACTTGGCTCTATGTGAATGATTGGTGTATTTATAAATCTCATTTTCAAACTTCTTCAAGAAATCAGTCACATGCATTTTATCCTCTAGCAAATGAATCTTCTTAGTGACAACACTTAAGAACAAGAAGGAACATTGAGAGTAACATATTTGTATTTCATCCAATTGATAGTGATATTTGGCAATGATGGATCATTCATATGAATAGGGTACTTAGAATGGAATAAAGCCAAATTCCACAAGTATTGCATTTCTTTCCACCAACACATTGCTTGTGGTAAAATAACTCATCACCTTCTCTTTTGCATAGAATTTTGGATATGAAAGAACAAATTATGGGAGCAGGTGAGTCTTTCCAAAAGGTTTTACCAAAATCAATGAAGGTGTCATAATATAATTCAAATTACACATGGTAATGATAGCAAAAGGTGTCATGGACAGAGATGGGATTAGCATACCATGGTTTAAGTTTTACAAATGTGTTGATTGGGATGTCAATATCATGACAACTCTCTTTGAATTTATTGAACATATTTACTTGAGTCATTTCTAATAACTAGTTTGCATGTTATTCATATTGACCTCGTAATACTCTTTGTTGCACCACATCTCTTACATTCAATGAAACAGGGGAATTTTCCACTCAATATGCATGCACCATAGGTATAACACCCTCTGGAAGTCTATACTTGCAACGTTTCCTACAAATAATGGTCCAACAAGCAAGTTCATCATTTGCATCTATTTGCACCCTAGATTTTTTGTAACTGTGCAATGTCTTGGCATGGTTCCCAACAATTTTGCCATGCATGCAAATTCCAACATTAAGATGAAAATCGCTCTCTATTTATTGTTTCAAAGTATCTTTGATTTATTCAATTTTCTCTTCAACATCATCTCTATCAACATTAAGATGCAAATCCATATTTCCATTGTCATCACTTGCATTTCCAATTCTCAAACGTTTTGCTTCTTTCTTGTATATCTTATGATGTTCATTATGGAGATCAACATTTAGGACACGATTGTGTTTCCTTTTATGTGTTCTTTCATTCTTTATGATTATTCATTATTAATCCTATATATTGATATATTTCCCAACAAAGAAAACCAACCATAAAATTAGCATTGCAAGACCTTCCTAAAAAAACAAAAATCGAAATGAAAGGAAAGGAAAGATAATGATGTGATGATGTTTGGTAGTGTATTATTTAACCTTTGTGCCTCCCAATGATAATAAAAATCACATAGTAATCATAATTTGATTCAATTTTTCCAAAGGGTGTACTACAGTTTAATCCTTGGTATCTATATCCTTCCCAACAAAGCAAACCAGCTATAAAATTAACACAACAAAACCTTCCTAGAAAAACAAAAATCGAAAGGAAAGGAAAGGAAAGATAGTGATGTGATGATGTTTGAAAATGCATTATCTAACCTATGTGTCTCCCCATAGTGCATTCTATAATATTTGGGCCTCCTCGTTATAATAAAATCACATGGTAATCATAATCTGATATGACCCATCCAAAGGGTGTACTACAAGTATAATCTCAAAAGAGTTTGCAAGTATAATGTCAAATTCCAACAACTTATAGCCAAAAGAACTTCAACCTTGAAAGAAATTGCAAGTATAATCTCAAGATCGAAAATATAATAGAAAAAAGGAGATTCAACCTCAAAAGAAATTGCAAGTATAATTTTAACCCCTTAAAGAATGTGAAATAATTTCAAGCTCCAAAATATAATAGCCAAAAAAAGTTTCAACCTAAAAAAAAATTCAATTATAATTTAAGAATGCAAAATGATTTTAAAATGTGAAACTTAGAAAAGGGTGGATGTTTTATTTGGATATTTAATCTTTCGGCAAAAAGTATATATAAAACTTTCATGTGAAATGAAAGTGGAATTTTTATTTTTTTTTCTCATGTCGACTATTCACTATGAAATCTTTAGATTTAACTTTTTGGTTGAAAACTAAATGTTCGATTGAAAAAAAAAAAAAAAAACATGCTTTCCTATTAAATTCAACTTTTGTTCAACTAACTCTAGGATGAATTACTATTTCAGTCGAAAACCTTTGAACACTACAAAATAGACTAACAAAGTTTTTTTTCCAAGTTTCTTCAACTTTGGAAGGAGCAGACCCTATCAGATATTAATAATTTATTGTAGAACATGGCACTGTTAGATTCAACATCGAATCTACTTTTGACCCATACAATTTTTCTCTTATTTTGTTAATATTTTTTAATTTTAATTAAATATTTCATTTTAATCTCATCACAAATCAGTGAAATGAAAATTTAATATCTCCAAAAATACACTACTGAAAAATTTGGAAAAAAAAATGATGCACAAGCTTCAGTTGTCCTCTTCAGGGTATGTTTAGTTTTTTTTATTTAGCTAAAACGTAGGGGGAAAAGTTGTGCCTCCACAAAAGTGTTGATTTTACGCAATTATTTTAGATCTGGCAGTAGGAAAACAACAATCCATCAAAGGGGCGCTTAGAGCATCGTCAACCCAAGGGGGGTTTACCGGATGAAATTTCTATATTTCAACTACAGAGGTGTGGTGATCATGTCCAAGAAATCTTCCCTGAAGCGGCTGCTCTTCTCCAACCAACCAGACATTGTTTTCTTTAAGGATACTATGGGAAGTAGTTCTGATGTTTCACAACTCCTTGAAACACTCTTAAAATATTGGCGCTTCACCTGTTTGGATGCAAATGGTCATTTTGTTGGTTTGGAAATGGGATGGAATCCAAAAAAGGTGAACATTATAAGTCTATGTGGCCTTGAGTATGTGATTGGAGTTGATGTTCAGTACTCGAATTGGAGGATGAAATTTACAACGATCAACACATATGGCCCCTATAATGAATGAACCCAATTTTGGGAGGACTTGTTATCCAAGTCCATCTTCTCTTCGGAGGCTTTGATCATAGGTGGGGATTTAAATTTCTCCATGGGCTTGGTGAAATTTTGGGGGCCCAGAGAGATATCAGACCCTCTAGCAGGGTTCTTTTCAAATCTGTTGGGAGGTAAATGGCTATTGGTCGATGTATCCCTTGTCTACATATCTCCCACTTGGAGAAATAGGTGAGTATGGGAGGAAATAATAGCAAAGATATTGGATCATTTTTTGGTCTCTGAAAAAATTATGGAGGGTCAACTTCAGTTTAGGCAATTGACTAGCTCAGGAGGGGAATCGAATCACTACCCCATCTTATTGGAGGTGGCAAAGGAAATAAGGAAACCAGCTAGCCATTTTAATTTAATCTGGAATGGTTAAAGGAGGATTTTTTTTTTGAATTGGTCAAGTCTCATTGGGTCCCCTTCATTGAAAATTCAGGGGAACCAGCAGTGGTTCAATTTATGGAAATTCTCAAGTGAGACAAGAAAGCAACGGTGGAATGGGCAGCTCAAAAAGGGAAAAATGGAAAACATGAATTATTGGATATTGAGGCAAAACTAAGTTCCATATATGAGTCTGAAGATGGAGGCTACAGTTCTATTGAGTCAAGGGAAGCTTTGATACAGCTAGAACAAAAAAAGAGAAAGTTATTGGAGGAAAAGGAAGCGGTCTGGAGATTAAAGAGTAGGGCTATCTGGCTAGAGAAAGGTGATGAAAATACCAAATTTTTTCTTTCCTATGAAAAAGGGCAAAAGCTTTCAAATACCATCTAGTGTTTAAAATACATTCAAGGGAGGGATGTGACTTCTTTTGAAAGAATATCAAATCTTGGCACTCAATATTTTAAAAGACTTTTCCAGGATGATGGAAGGGCTAATTTAGATAAAATAGTTAGAGTTTCGGGATATTTTCCTTGTTACATTGAAGAAGAGGAAAGCATAAATCTAATGGAATAAGTTACATAAGATGAACTTAAGGTGGTTCTCCACAGCTTCCGGAAGGACAAAAATCCAGGGCGAGATGGTTGGTCGGTTGAATTATTTTTGGATTTTTATGGTTTACTGGGAGTTGATATACTACAAGTCGTGGAGAAATCAAGGAGGGAAGGAGTTATGTGTGCCCCTTTAAACTCAACCTTCATAGCACTTATCCCAAAATCAAACAACCCTCAATATTTTGAGGAGTTTTGACCAATATCCCTCTACAACTGTATATAAAAAATAGTGGAAAAAATCATTGCGAGAATACTGAAGCCCATATTATCTTCATCTATATCTAGAGAACAATTTGATTTTCTAGAAGGCAAATAGATACATCAAGCTATTAGGGTAGCGCAGGAAGGAATACAAATCACTAAGATGAAAAATTTTAAAGGAGTGATAATGAAGATCGATTTATCAAAGGCTTATGATAGAGTGAGATAGATTTATTTACGCATGCCCCTCACCCATATTGGGTTTGAGGTTCCTTTTATAAATTGGGTTATGAGTTGCATATATTCCACATCCTTTGCAGTTCTCATCAATGTATCTACTTCCCTTTCTTCCAAGCAGGTAGAGGCCTAATATAGGGGTGTCCATTGTCCCCTTTACTCTTTCTATTGGTGGATGAAGGAATGAGTAAATCACTAGCCCATGAAAAGTCACATGGTATCTTTTGGGGCATACAAGTTTATCCAACCCTTTATCTATCACATCTTCTTTTTGTAGACGATGTGTTGATTTTTTGTGATGGACAAAGGGGTGATGCAGAGGCTCTGCACAATTTAATGAATATGTTCTCTAGGGAGACAAGTATAAAAATCAATGAAGGCAAGAGTACCTTATCATTCAATCTGATGGTGGAAGGTGAGATAAATATTTATCAATCTCTTTTCCCTTTTGAAGTTAAATATCTAGACTTGGCACTGAAACACTTGGGATTTCATATCAAACCAAATTGCTATCGAAAATTTGATTGGCTCTAGTTATTAGCAAAGATGGAAAAGAGGTTAATGGCATGGTGTTTCCATTGGATTTCGAGAACGGGTCAGTTACTACTAGTCAAATCAGTTTTGGAGGTGATTCATGTGTATTGGGTGTCTCTTTCCTAGATTCTAAAAGGGGTACTAGAAAAGATTCAAAGGTTATACTTTAAATTCCTATGGGCAAGTTCACACGAAAATTTTGTCTTACCCCGGCTAAAATAGGAGGTATTGGAATTACCCAAGGCTTTGGGAGGTTGGCATTTTAAAAATATCTTTCTCTTTTCAAAGGCGCTTGTAGCCAAATCAGCTTGGATATTGCACTTCTAGCTTATGGACCAATGTTGTTACCCAAAAATATATTCATCCACTTTCTATATTGGATTGGCTAAGGTTACCTCTGAAGAGATGTTCATTTGGTTCCATAATATGGAAGGAATTAATAAAGTCCTTTGAAGTAGTTGGGGGAGGTCTTTCCTGGTGGGTGGGAAATGGTCAAAAGGTGTGCCTAGGGGTGGAGCCTTGGATTGGGAGTGGAATATCACATATTCTGAATCCATTTGTGATTCAAATTCAACATGACCAAGGTTACTTTCACCTAAATTAGGTTGCAGACCCTACTCATACCACCATTTGGGGTCAAGAGTAGCTCGAGTCGGCTCATTTTGGATTGATTGGGGAAGAATCCACACAATGGTTAGAATATAGATGAAATCCAAAATTAGCTCATATCAGAATTCTTGAGCATGAAGATGAGTTGATTTGGAAACATGCTCCTCTCAGAGTCTATACCCCAAAGCTTGGCTATATCCAACTAAATGTGGCCCAAATTTTAAGAGAGCCTCTTTGGTGGTGGAAAGGGATCTGGAAGGTTTGGCATCCGTTCAAAGTAAAAAAAATTATGTGGTGCTTAATTTTGAGCAAAATTCCAATGTGGGATAAAATGAACAAACAAATTGAAGGGTTGGGGTGGTGCTCCTTGTGTAAATCCAATAGCGAGATGACCTTACATCTTTTCTTAAACTTCCATTTTGTAGCTCAGATTTGGAAGGAGGCCTCGTCAATTTTAAATAAAGATTGCATCTGGAGTGGCCCTACTATGGAACAAGCATGGCAGTCTTGGGTTTCCAACCCTTCCTTTAAAAATATAAAAGATTTACCTTTAATTATTTGTTGGGGAGCTTGGATGGCTAGGAATAATGTCATTTTCAAAGAAAAAGTTGCAACTCATGACTGTGTAGTGGCACAAGGCATATTAACTATTCTCTCATTTTTTCCTCAAGAAAAGGATATGCTCCCTCAAAGAGATCTGGCTAAGATTCAGATAGACAAATCCATGTCCTAGGCGTTTTTTGATGAGGCTTCTCAAAACAACAATCGTCTTTGTGGGGGGGGGATATTTTATACCTCACTGAGGCTCATTTATTTAAAATGTCAATGGGGTTTGGAAGATGAACAAACAATTTTGTTGAACTATTATCTTTTAAGCTTGTGCTTCTCTTTGCTTTGGAAAAGGGGGTGAAAGTTTTAAAAGTTTTTGGTGATTCAATGATAGTTCTAAATTGGGCAATAAAATAACATAAATGCCATAATTTGCAGCTCCTTTCCCTTCTTGAAGAAGTTCACAGGATTATGGACACTTATGATATGGTCTTTGTTCGACATGTATACAGGGAAATTAACAAAGAAGCATATTCTTTATCTAAGGCGAGCCTTTGGCTGGATAAGGGAAACTGCAAGATAAATGAATTTATCCTGGAAGAAAATTTTGAATATTTTCACAAAGCTTTTATGGACGAAGATCCTTCACATGCTTAATAGTTTTCTACACACAGGTTTTAAAGAGGATCTACATACTGGACTTTTCTGGAAGAAATATGCAACTATCACTACAAGATAGCAGTGTTTTGCTTATATTTTTTTTGTAGAATTATGAACTTTCATTTTTTATCTTATCCTCTAAATATATTGTATGGCTTTAACTGTGTTATTTTGGTCGTGGACACTAGTCCATTTTCTTTTGGGATGATGTGCTTTGCACTTTTTGTAATGTAAATCCCACTTTTTGAAGCTACATGCTACAGTGAAAACATGGTTACTCCATGTTTATACAGAATGTAAACTTATTTTCTCTTCGGATGAAATAAAATTTACGTTTTTTTCTAAAGAAAAATAAAATAAATAAATAAAATAAAATATAGAGAGAGAGAGAGAGAGAGATTTTCGTAGCATATTTTTTTCCACAAATAAAACATTAATATCGAAAAAATTGATGTCTCCTAACATGACTCATTTCAATTCTTGCATTTTTTAAGAACATATTGTCAAACCACTGTCAAATTGACCTATTAAATCTCAATAAAAAATTTCAAAAAAATAACAAATACAAAGCTAACAAAATTACCTACAAGTCATATTTTTAGTGTAACGTGAAGATTCTAAACACAAATATAAATTTTGAATGTCAGAAGTTGAAGAACTTATGAAATAACATTTTACTTTGTTAAAATACAACCAAATAGTAACCAAGGTTCATGTTTAAAGGGTTCCCAAACCAAGAATTGTTCGTCATGGAACCTTATTAGAAAATATGGTATTGAATTCTTTCATAATAAACCTGGAAGAATAAAAAATCAACACAATAAATTAAATATAGTCAAATACATAAAAGAACTAGAGCATTGATGTAATCATCTTCACTTCAAAGTCATTAAGTGATTACAAATGAGACAAGGCTTCTTATGTGTCTCTCTATATATAGGAGTGGTATTTAGTTAGTTACCCCAAACCTATAAATGTGAGACCACAAGGTTCACCTAATAACCTCCAATGTGGAACCACAAAGGCTACTTGATAATCACCAATGTCGATGGTAACCACTGGAACTAAAAGTCAAGATTACATAAATACATTGGCATGCCAATAGAAAGTGCATAGTTGTTGATGTTTAGATTGGTTAAGTTCCAAACAACAAACTCATGCGGATATGAATCCCCCTGTGTTTTTATAGAGGTGGTTCTCCTCTTTGGCTGAAAGATATATCTTGATACTTGAAAGTTAAAATTGGGGATACTCAAAAGAAACCCAAATATTTATTGCTCAACAAAATATGAAATACTAATGATTGAAAAATAATATATTCACAAAGAGAGTTCCTGAGAAGAGGACCAGTAATATTTCAAAGACTAAAATACAATATATTCAAAATATTGTGCAGAAATAAAATAACCATTATATGAAAAATAAAATAATTCTCACATCCATCACAGTATCAGAATTTTGATCATATTCATAAGGCAATACACAAGTCCACAATCAAGATACCTTTAAAAGAGTATTTCATTCAAAATAAGAGAGAATATGATAGGTGCACTTCAAACATCCCATGCTCAATGACTTAGAGTTCAAGAAGTAATTGAAATTACACCCCAAAATAGTTCTATTGGGATTTCAAAAATAATAGAATTAAAAGTCTATTTTTCAATAAATAAAATAGCATTCATCCAAATGGACTGGGATGGGGCTCACATGGACCATAAAAAGAAAGTGGAAGAGGGATAAACCTAAAAATAAGAAAAAAGGAAACAATCAAAAAACGATTATGTTTTCTCAATAAAGACCAGATACAATTGGATGATTCTTGAACGAGAAGAGAAAAAGAATAGAGAAATTATGAAAGATGTGATCAGTTTTCTCGCTATGATGGATTTATTTCCTTCTCTATATGTCTGCCAATGTGCCTTTTGTGTTCACCTTTGCTAGGATTCTTTGACCATTTGTAACTATCATTTCTTGATCTATTTCCATTATTTTGATTAAATCTTGCTTTAACCAATTTTCAAATAATCCCTCATTGGTGGGAAAGTTATCTTTTGTCTTACTATTATGTCAAATAATGAATCCTCTATCTCTCGGTAGTCAATTGAAATTTGATGTAATGTATCTTATATTCTTCATTCTTGTTTACATAATTGACTAACTAGCTTTCTACTTCAAATTATGAATACTCTGTCAAATTGTTGAATCTCTCGGTCGATGTAGATTTCAATAATTCTAATTTATTTTCAAACAAATCCTTAGTCATAAATATAGAATTTAAAATTATATTTGGGTCATCAAATTCTCTGGTTGTTCTAGCTAGATTCAACTCAACTAATTTTAGATATAATTCTCCCTTTTTTACAGTTAAGGTGTCAAGATCAGCCAATATTTATTTTAAACATTTAATTATTTTAATCCAGCATGCCTTTAAGTGTTTAATGCGGAGCGGGGAGGGTAAGTCTTCTTATTTTCTTTTTAACTCACTCATATTTGAGACTTTCATAACAAAGGTGGTAACAACACCTTTATTAAATTCCTCATCATTTTCTAGGTCAACCTATAGATATTGTCTCAAGTTCATCATCCTTGATCCAAAGAAATGAAATTATTTTCCAATTCCCAATTCTCAAGGACTAAAGACATTAGTTTCTTAATATTTTCCCCCACATACCTTCTGACCGCAACAAATAAACTTGATGTCCCTCTCAATCTTGAATTGGATTTTGGTGTTCTATCAGAGCTTTTCCAGGGATGAATTGTAGCAATTGGGCTTGCAAATATGGGAGGTGACATTAGAGAATTCTCCAATTATTTAACTCTTTCTTTTAAATTGACATTTTCATTATCCATTTCATCAACTGACATTTTAAGGGAATCCCCTGTGATTTCATGAATTCATACAATTTTCGATGGTGGAACTCTATTTAGTTCAAGTTCTAAACTCGACTTTCCCTGAACATTTTTGTTTTTTGAATGAGATTTCTCAAAAACTAATTTCTTTGACTATTTATCAAACATAGAATTATGCAGATTTATGGATTCTTCTTCAAAAATAATTGTTTCCTATGTGGCAAGTTCTACTACAACTTGTCTTCTTTCTTGCACTCTTTTTTTTTCATCGGGGAATTCTTTGTCTTCAATATTTGCATCCAGGTCCATGTCATCAAGAGAGATTTCATCTTTAGGTTTGAGCTCATTTATTCCTTCTTGATTTATCTACCTTTTTTCTTTTACTGGTTACTAGAAGTTTATGGGTTTTTCAAGACTTCCCTTACGAGGGTTTTGGCCACCTTCATCATAAGAATTGTACATTGAAAAATTATTGTGTTCATGTGTTGTTGACTAAGAATTTAGTTTTGGTTGGAATCTTTTCTTAGATGCATTAGGAGAAAAAACACTCCTTTCATTAAAAACCCTTCCCCTTTGTCTATGTTGGTCATTAGTGTTGATAACAGTCTCAATGTCTTCTGGTTTCTTTTCAACAAACACTGCTTGAGGGTCCTAGCTATCACCTTCTTATTCTTTGAATAGAAATAAATTGGCAAGTCAAAAACTAAAGACAACAAATGTCATTGATCAATAAACAAGTGGTTAGGGTTTAACACTTTGATTTCGTCTGCTAACTGTAATTTATACTGGTCAAAATGCATTAGAAATTCATTAATATTTGAAATACTTCTCAATAGAATTTTCCCAATTCTCCAAGGCAAAGGGATGAATTGCTTCTTTATTTTTTCATGAAAGAAGTGAGTCCAAAATCGGGATTGTCTGCATACCTCTACAACAAACATCTTGTCTAATACATAATACGAGAGGTACAAAGGTTTTTCTTGAGAACAATAAATTCTGATAACACTATATTGCTCCATGGCTTCAATGCTTCCTTTCTTATTTAGGAAAGGCATTGCTTCTAAATATAGTCTTGACGTTTTCAACCCAAAGAGAATATTTTTGAAAGAAGAAACAAATGTGTTATGAACTTCATAGAAATTATACGTAGCCTTATGTTTCCATAAGGATGGGTACCACATCTGTACTAGGTCAATTTTACAATTAACTCATTTTCCCAAATTCAAACCCTTGAAAACGTGACAGTAAATGATGGCGAAGAGTAGGTATGAAGACATGTAAAATTTCTTGCTCTTCTTGAAATTTGATAATTGAAAGGATATTTCTCCATAAATTTTCTTCACCTAGTCAAAAATTTCTTTTTCATGAACCATAAAATGTAAGACATACATATCCAGTCAAGGAATGGTAGTTGTAGGTTCTTGACCAGATACTCTGGCGGAAATCCATGGTATTTATTGATAAGGGTTTTTTGACAAACTGACCTGGATGTTAGATAAGTCATTTGGCATCATTGTCGGGTCTTCGAGATATTCCTGTAGAAGGTCCATTCCACTGTTTCTTTCCTTCAGGAAACTCTTGGCTTCATCTCCTTTGAATGTATTTGTTGGCTCAAGGAGTTTCAGAATTTTCTTGAAGATTGAAGGTGATAGAGAAATTGTGGATTCTCCTTGAAGTTGAATTATCCTCTGATTTTTATCATATTTGTCCATGCACCAGGAAACTAATTCTTTGGAATCGAAAAATTTTGGTTCACAACCTGCAAAAGCAATCCTTGATGTCCAAACCTAGTTCACATTCCTTTCCAGCAATGGTAGTGATGAATAATACCAGTATGATCTTGACCACTGGAATATCTAATCCTCCCACCTAAACGAGTTTAGAGTGTCCCCAGAGAATTGTTATCTTCTTCTCATTGTCATGCTTGATGAATTTGGCAGACTAATTTACAGTCACTTTAAAACATTAATTTCAAAGTAAGCCATTTTACAATAATATACCGTGAAACTCTTCTTTCAAAGGAAAGATTAATATGAATTAAATTTGAATTAATAGAGAATTGTCTCAAGAAGGTCACCATTAATAACGACCTTTTAATATTTTAACCACTTGTTATTTTTCGTAAGATTTGCATTAAATATACTTTGGGAAGAGTGACAAGATGAGACATGTATTACCACGGAGCAATGGAGGATCGGATGTATGTCAAAAAATATTGGAATCAAGACAAACCCGTGGTGAAAACTAGAGAAACGAATAAGTATGAGACTAGATCAATTGGACATAAGGGGGGGAATTTTGAAGAGTTATGACCCGTGAACCCGCGGTGAAGTTGAAAATCAACTAAGTATTGAGATATCGAGAAAGAAATGAAAACTTGAGAAAATTACTAAGTGTCAAAAATCGGTCGGACGAACTAGTCATGTTGAAAATCAAGTGAAACGGGTGAGTGGCTCATATCTGCGGTGAACATTTGAAAATTTTCTAAGTATGGTGAGAAATGAAGATGGTGGAACATGGTAGTGCATTTCAGAAATGACAGAGCTTCGTACTTAAACGAGAATGAGTGACGAACCCGCAAGAAACTCAAAATTTGACTAAGTGTTGGTGCAAAATGGATACGGCGAAATACAATGGTGCATTTTGGAGGAGACAGAAGTTAACAAGGATGAAAATGACTCGTGAACCCATGACAAATGAAAAAAATTGAAAGTGTCGAAATATACAAGAAAATATTTTTGAAAAACTTAACACATTTATGGGTTAACAATAGTGTCGTGTTATTTGTTGTGATGCATGATAAATAGGATATTGAAAGTTCTATTAGGGTATAATATACTACATGTATAATATATAAGATTGTCTTTTTCTTTTAGTTTTCATTGGGTTATATGAGTTGCTAAAGGTTAGTTGAGTCATATAAATCAATATAATAGGTATTAAAGTCATTATATGTAGTTACTTTTATCGTTAGACATCCATAATACTACTTTATTATGTATAGATGTAATCTCATAATTGAGAATGGTTATATTAAGGTAGGTAAATGAAGACATACAGATAACTACATGATTGTTTTTTATTATAAATAGATGACTTCAATTTTATAGTTGACAATGGTTATATTAACGTAGGTAAAGGAAGACATACAGATAACTACATGACTATTTATTAATGATGCAAAAGTATCTAAAATAATTTCAATCTCATAGTTGATAATGGTTATACTAAGGTAGGTAAAGGAAGACATACACATAACCACATGACTATTTATTAATGATTCAAAAGTACCTAAAATAATTTTAATCTTAAGAGCAAAAAGTGTGTGTTAAGGAAAAGTAAAATTAAATCAAATGAGCATAACATACGTAACTCAACTGGAATTAATTTAAACATGAAAAATATTGCAAAAACTAGGATTTGGAGTAGTGTCCTATTTGATGAGAATGATAGAGAATAGTGCATTAGTAATGTGCACAAGGCAAATGAGGGAGGCAAGCATGTTGGACACACTGACTACACTAAGAAGGGGGGTGAACAGTGTAGGGCTCTTTTTCCCAAAACTTCCCCTTCACAAAACTCATTAGTTAGCAATCACCATTTACTCATTACTTATTGTTGTCATTTATAACCAGTTAAATGTGAACATATATCAGCAACATATATTAGCAATATATCATCAACAAATCATCACCACAAGGAACACAAAGAACACAAGATGTATGTACAATTTTGTTTTTATTAAGGACTACAATCCTTGGGTTATCAGCAACAACTGAATAGAGTACAACTCTACAAGAGCACCAGCTCTATAATGCAAGTCTCATATTACACCCTCAGCACCAACTGAGATGAGGCAACAATCCTCAACAGGTATCAATATGTCAACAGGTACACGACCTGTCGGTAGTGCAGCACGCATATGTATGTGCCCTACCAGTAGTACAGCTCGTGTATGTACGCGACCAGTCAATACTACAGCTTGTGTATCACATCTGAGAAACTAGAGTTTTCTTTTCATCACACACTCAAATCTTCTGTAGCCTTCAATCACATTCTCTTATGTCTCTCAATGTCCAATCTGACCCATAACCAATCACAACACATCCAAGCTCTCCAACAACTTACTCATTCTCCTCAACCATACAATATGAATGTTACGCAATCATGTATAAGGAAACAACATACTATAGCAATCATATCAGTATTGAATCATAAGAGTGTTGCTCACTCTATCAACCAACACAAACCACATCACAACAGCCATACCAAGAATGCCTTAATCATTCACTACACAACAAGCAAGAGTATCCATCAAGACAATAATGTAACCATACCAGAATTTATATGGCAGATCTGAGCCCATAGAATGCAGATCTTGAACCTGCTTTTGTCTTCAAGATCCTATCATCAGCTCAACCACAAGTCTTCATGACTTCATCCACTGTACGTGCCATGTCCTCATTCATCTCGTGTATGTACGCACCCTGGCTCACTGCAGCCCACATATACCTCAGAAACTAGGGTTTCTAAACTTTCGAGACTTTTGTCGTCATGATCTCAGACTTGCCGAAACTTTGATGCATCCATGAGATCCTCCAGTCAATCTCTCTCTCAGAATAGATCTTCAATATATGCTCAAGAGATGCACAAGAGATACTCACATGATATGTACATACATAAGAGACCCTTGCCTCTTATTTATACTCTTCAAGTAGCTTCCTTAGAAGCATCTTCTAGGTCACTTTACCCACTTCTAGGTCACTTAACCCATTTCTAGGTCACTTAACCTATTTCTAGGTCACTTAACCTATTTTAAGGTTAACCACATTCCATAATTAGAAATTTCTCCATTTAAATATTCCTTCTTGACTTTGTCACTTTTCTTTACCATTTAAATAATAATTTCTTCTTTGCAATCTCTTTGACTTCTTTGACCTTTTGGGGCTTCAAGCCTACATATGAGGGTCCTTCATCTTCGTAGGGCCATAAATCTCAAACCATGAGGAGTTATGTGACATTCCACATACCATCGAAAATGGCATGAAAAGAACTATCCATCTAGGATAGTTTCACCAACAACTTCACTGATCTTCATCTCATTATTTCACATATAAGCATGGGTTCTCCAACCATACTTCTAGGATAACTCAACTGTAAAGTGTCTTCCTGTGAGGGATTTCACCATAAGGGTACCACTTTGGAGTTCATCCATTTGTACACCTTATCAACCATGATAAGACAATAAAGATTCATCTTTACATCAACAATGCATCATATACCAATGAAACCACATCGATCCATCTTCATCTATGCATCATGTATCAATGACAACTCATTGATCCATGTTTATCAATATACTATGATAAGACATGTATACATCAAACCTTTGACATTTGACATCATTCAATCATCCTTTGGCATCAATCAATTCCTTGACATCCATGCTTTGACAATAATCAATCAATCATCCTTTGGCATCAATCAAACAATCAATCCATCACTTGACATCAATTAATTAAACCTTTGGCATCAATGAAAACATGATCCAACAATATCCCCCTTTTGCATTGATGGCAATACCAACATTGATGTCAACACCAATCATTGATGTCAACATCAATCAAACAATCAATCCATCACTTGACATCAATTAATTAAACCTTTGGCATCAATGACAACATGATCCAACAATCTCCCCCTTTGGCATTGATGGAAATACCAACATTGATGTCAACATGTAGACAAGGCATGCTCTACATCAATAGTCATCGATCAATCAATGTGACTATATCTCCCCATCAATAATCAACAATCACATCAATGTGACTATCTCTCCCCCTTTAACATTAATGGAAAAGGGTCATTCTCCTCTTGGGGCTTCTCCCCTTGATTAATCTCTCCTTGGGGTTGCTCCCCTTGTATAAATGCCTTTGATCTTCCTCTGAATAATCTCTCTCCTTTTGAACAAGGGATATCACTCTGATGTAATGTTGAAGATACATCGTTCATACTCCCCCTATGACCATCGCTCCCCCTGTAATTATTCCCATGTGCTCTTTCTTCAAATATAGGGCTCTTTCTTCCTAGAATCATGGGAAGAAGAATGACTCCCCATATGGGTATGTCTCCCCCTATCTTCTCTGCAGTATGAACAATATGATACCATATGATGATCCTTGGACCTGTCCATGCATCAAACACATGTCATACCCAACATCATGAAGCAAAAGATTGTCAATGAATGAACAAATACATCATGTACCAAAACATGTTCCAATAGCATACCAATCATATGCCTCCATCAACATGCCAACCATGTGCATCTACCAATATGTCGATCATGTGCATCTACCAATGGTGTACTTTTAGCCAAGTACTTTCATCCAAACATATACCATCTATGAGTGTACCAAACATGTATCACCACTTGCCCCAAGCAAGTACATCAACCATGCACCAATACCACAACAAGATGAATCCTCATACATGTATGCCAAATCCACAAAACATGTGCCAATCAAACTACTAGTAGGTGCCTCTACCAATGTACTAGAAGTGTACCAATCACGCATCAACTATAGATCAAACTCATCAATGATGTACAACATGATCACCTCATCAACACACCAACTACATGTCCCAATATGTAGTCCAACCATATGCCAAATGCATATCCATCAAAATACATCATAAGATATATCACATAACCAAGGTACCATAACTTCATTGTCATAACCGGCATTTTTCTTCAACTAAAAATGTCTCAATCCATGCTCATGGATTAGTGCCATGCATCCAAGATAGCCTTTTATTTTATATTTTCACTTTACATAATCCAATATGTAATCATGAAAACCTGCAGCAAACAATGTCAGAACTTGCAACAAACTATGTCAGACCCAGCAACATAGAGTTATACCATCACATCAAGCTGCAACCCATGTGCATATCCTTTTTCTCAAGGCTTTACCACATATACATGGCATGCTACACAGACAGCTCGCGTATGTACGTGACCTATTCAAGGTCAGTCTGTGTATGTACGCGACTATTACCACTGTCACCCGAGTAAGCTTCTGTAGATGTCACACTTGAGCCTCCCTTAAGGATTCCATTCTGCTATGGTTGTTTAGTCTTCTTCACCCACTTCTGAAGGTGTCCTTGCTTCTCAGAACTTGAGCTCTGAGATTCCATTTTTTCAAAGATGTATCCCTTCCTTACTTCATTCCTTCTTCTAGTCATGCTATATGAAGTCCTCATCATGGACTTTCCTCTTGTGTTCCAGCAATCCTGGGATTTTTGGCCAAATCCACTACAGTTGTAGCATCTCATGTTGTGACAGTGAACAGCAATGTGTCCTACTTGGTCACATCTCCAACACCTTATGGTGTTATGAAATCTTCCATTATCTCTCCTTGCATAATATCTACATTCCAAATCTTTGTGACCATATTCATTACATGAATAACATTGACCATGAAAAACACTTTCATACCTTTGCTTTGGTGTCCATCTTCTTTGAGGTGTAAGGATGGCTTCTTGATGTCTTCCTTGCTTTGTTCTTTTGAAACTTTCCTTCCATTGTGTAGATGGTTGACTTGCAACATTATCTTCATCCTTTGAGAGTGAGGGACTTACATCATTCTTCTTTGAGGTGCTTGCTTCAACATGTGTAGCTTCTCCCTTGTATCCAAGACCTAATTTATCATTTGGTGATATTTGACTTTCCAAGATCTCATTCAAGATTTGTGAGCTATTCAAGATTTGTTTGACTTTTCTACTTTCTTTCTAAGATCAACAACTTCAGCTTCTAGCTAATGACATGACTCTTCCTTTTCATTTACTTGATTCTTCAATAGTTCCTCTATTTTTTTGGCTTCTTCAATTTGGGTCTTGAGATGGACAAAATTTTCAAAAAATTTGCTAATCTCATCATCTACCTTCCTATCTTATTTTTCATTCTTTAGTATTGTGATCTCTTCTTCTTTTTCTTCTAATTGAGTCTTATTACTCTCTTCTTGTTCTTTGAGCATTTCCTTTAACTTCAAGATGTGCCTTTGACTCTTCTTAAGAAACTTTTTAGTGTTATCCGAAAGATAGCTATAGTCTATATAATAATGGTCATTGATGTATTCATATAGATCCTCTTCAACTTTATTTTGAAGTTCTGATATTTCTTCTTCTATTCTTTCCATAGGATAACTACCATCAAACTCTACACAAACTATTTCTAGATTTTCTTCTTCACTTGTAAAGAAAAAATCAACATCATCGCATTTTGAATTATTGCAATCAAGGGTTTGTGGAGATTCTTTACCTTCATTTGAAATGTCTTCAAGATCTTCCTCTTTGCCAACATCATCACATTTATAAATAATGCAATCAAGAGTTTTTGGAGATTCTTTACCTTCATTTGTCTTGATGGATTTGTCTTCAATATCTTCCTTCTTGGTTTGGTATGTCTCCTCTAGATTTAGCCATAGATCCTTGGCAGAAGTGCATTGTCCCATGCTCTCTTTGATAGGGCTTGAGAGTCCACTAAGAGTGGTCTTTAGAGCCAATGCATCATTCTTATTTCCTTCCCTTTGAGCTGCAAACTTTGACTTGTTCTTCAAGGAAACTGATCCACCAATGGTTGCCTTCCAAATACCCGCTCCCATTTCCTTCAAATGCACTCTCATTTCTATTCTCCAATTAGAATAGTTTTCCTCATCAAGGATTGGAACTTCATAATCCATTTGTGTGTCCATAGATCTCCTCCAAGATTGTTAAGGCTTATAGTGAAGGTCTGCTCTGATACCAATTGTTGGACACACTGACTACACTGAGAGGGGGGGGTGAACAGTGTAGGGATCTTTTTCCCAAAACTTCCCCTTCACAAAACTCATTAGTTAGCAATCACCATTTACTCATTACTTATTGCTATTATTTATAACCAGTTAAATCTGCACATATATCATCAATATATCATCAACAAATCATCACCACAAGGAACACAAAGAACACAAGATGTATGTACAATTTTGTTTTTATTACGGACTACAATCCTTGGGTTATCAGCAACAACTGAATAGAGTACAACTCTACAAGAGCACCAACTCTATAATGAAAGACTCAGCTTACACCCTTAGCACCAACTGAGATGAGGCAACAATCCTCAACAGATATCAATATGTCAACAGGTACGCGACCTGTCGGTAGTGCAGCACGTGTGTGTACACTCCCTACTAGTAGTAAAGCTCGCGTATGTGCATGGCCAGTCTGTACTACAACCTGTGTATCACATCTGAGAAACTAAGGTTTTCTTTTCATCACACACTCATATCTTCTACATCCTTCAATCACATTCTCTTCTATCTCTCACGGTCCAATCTGACCCATAACCAATCAAAACACATCCAATCTCTCCAACAACTTACTCATTCTCCTCAACCATACAATATGAATGTTACTCAATCATGTATAAGGAAACAGCATACTATAACAATCATATCAGTATTGAATCATAAGAGTGTTGCTCACTCTATCAACCAACACAAACCACATCACAACAGCCATACCAATAATGACTTAAGCATTCACTACACAACAAGAAAGAGTATCCATCAAGACAACAATGTAACCATACCATAATTTCTATGGCAGATCTGAGCCCATAGAATGCAGATCCAAAACCTTCTTATGTCTTCAAGAGCCTGTCATTAGCTCAACCACAAGTCTTCATGACTTCATCCACTGTATGTGCCATGTCCTCATTCAGCCCGCGTATATACACGCCCTAGCTCACTACAGCCTGCATATAACTCAGAAACTAGGGTTTCTGAACTTCCGAGACTTTTTCCATCATGATCTCAAACTTGCCGAAACTTTGATGCATCCATGAGATCCTCCAGTCAATCTCTCTCTCAGAATAGATCTTCAATATATGCTCAAGAGATGCATAATAGATACTCACGTGAGATGTACATACACAAGAGACCCTTGATTCTTATTTATACTCTCCAAGTATCTTCCTTAGAAGCATATTCTAGGTCACTTAACCCATTTCTAGGTCACTTAACCTATTTCTAGGTCACTTAACCTATTTTAAGGTTAACCACTTTCCATAATTAGAAAGTTCTCCATTTAAATATTCTTTCTTGACTGTGTCACTTTTATTTACCATTTAAATAATAATTTTTTCTTTGCAAGCTCTTTGGCTTCTTTGACCTTTTGGGGCTTCAAGCCTACATATAAGGGTCCTTCATCTTCGTAGGGCCATAACTCTCAAACCATGAGGAGTTATGTGACATTCCACATACCACCAGAAATGTCATGACAAGCACTATCCATCTAGGATAGTTTCACCAACAACTTCACTGATCTTCATCTCATTATTCCACATATAAGCATGGGTTATCCAACCATACTTATAGGATAACTCAACCGTAAAGCGTCTTCCCGTGAGGACTTTCACCATAAGGGGACCACTTTGGATTTCATCCATTTGTACACCTTATCAACCATGATAGACAATAAAGATTCATCTTTACATCAACAATGCATCATATACCAATGAAACCACATCGATCCATCTTCATCTATGCATCATGTATCAATGACAACTCATTGATCCATATTTATCAATATACTATGATAAGACATGTATACATCAAACCTTTGACCTTTGGCATCATTCAATCATCCTTTGGCATCAATCAATTCCTTGACATCCATCCTTTGACAATAATCAATCAATCATCCTTTAGCATCAATCAAACAATCAATCCATCACTTGACATCAATCCTTTGACATCAATTAATTAAACATTTGGCATCAATGACAACGTGATCCAACAAAGCATAGATGATGAAAGTGTGCTTGGAGATCAATTAAGTGGAACAATCATAAAGGTAGACTAAGGTGCATTAAACAATGTGAATTGTAATTGAAAGAGTAATGCACATGGAACATTGTGATAGAGTGTGTGAATTGGTGTGGGATGAAATAATGTGGGAGGAAGTTGAAGCAACATGTGCTAAGAGAAGGAAGCAAAACAACTACATGGACTCTTGAAGAGATAGAAAGGAAGCCAAAGAGTGATGTCAGTATAAAAAGAGATAGAAGATTAAGATTCAACGTAATAAATAATTAGAAGATGATTAGAAGAGGAAGCAAATTCTAGAGTAAGTGAGTAGAGAATTTGTCGAGAACCAATTTTAGGGAAGTAAGATAGTCAAGAAATCTGATGATATATCATGTAAGCTATGCATTCTGATAATTAATATCAATGAGAAAAGGCATTTATTCCAAATTTATAAATTGTTTTGTGTCAATGTTAAGTATATTAATGTTATTTGTGAGACCACTAATTTACAAATCATTATATAAATAGACTTAAAATTTTAAAAACACTTGCATCAATCAATTTATACACTATCATCTTCCTAGTATCCTTGAAAAACAAATGGTATAACACTACAAAGGGTCTAGAATGGTATCCCTAGAAGGGCTTCCAAGGAAGCGAGACGTGACACCATTCATTTTAGTAGATGGAATAGTTAACCCACATTTTTTCTCCATACAAACAATTCATGCAACTCATGCAAGATAGTGGAAAATACTTGGTATGGGATTTCTCTGCACCATCCAAAATCTGAATTTGGATGAAGGCTTGATGAAGAATGATGCAAGGAATACGATCCAAAATGATGACTTAACAAGGCTGGGCATACAATTCAAGACCCCTCATAAGTTATGGGTGATTATGGTTCTCCACCCCCACACTAGTCTCACTCTCACGGCCACCCCCATGCCACATAAAATGGTCATCCTCCATCTTCACAACAGGCACTAAAGGAGCAAGGTGATTGGGAAGAGTTCCATGGAAGGAATAGTTGAAGAGGTAAACTATTTTGAGGTAGGAATGGAATACATGGCACTCATTCTAGTCTGTGAAGCACCACACTTAAAGAAGGAATGAGAGGAAAAATAGGTGGGGAAAGCTCACTAGAAGAAGGAGAAGGAGGATGGGGTATATATTGACTTACACATATATAAGTGCAGAGATAGACCTCCCAAATATTGTTATTGTGGGGAAGACACACCCAAGAATATATGCACAAGAGGCTGCAACTCTGAAGCAATCCACATTGTGTAGGGGTTTGCAAGCAGACACGTGGAAACCATAGTTCAAAACGTGGAAAAATTAGAGGAAAAGGTTAGAGTTTGTAGAGATGCCACTAGAAACAAACATAATGATAAAGAATTGGCACCCATCATCCCAGACACATGATTTTCATGGAGAAAAACCACCATATATCCCCTTAACCTCAACCTCTATTGGCATACAAAAGAATGGATATCTTGTCATATGTACTCAATCTCAAAGACAAGCAACCCACTCCTAAACATCGTCTTGAAGGAGCTACATGAACTCAATGAGAAATATTACTACCTTCTAAATTCCATCCAAGATTTAGAGCAAGGATTGGAAGACTATGAAGAACCAAGGGACGAGGGAGACAATGAAGATGACTCCAAGTTGGAAAGAACTCTTAGCACCCCATTTCCCTTGTGGATGATGAAGATTAGCTCTCTTTAGTTCACTCTTATCTTTGAAGCCATATCTTTATGATTTTCTCTTGTAGTTATAATAGCATTGATTATGGTGTTTTGAGGTCAAGTTAGCTATGATATTGTGAAATTATTGAAGTTTTTTTTTCTATTTTGTTGAGACACTCTCAAACTTTCTCTATTTTTTTAATATAGTTAGACTTAATAGAACATTATATAAAAATAATAATCAAACTTAATAGAACATTAAGTGAAAATAATTAAAAAATCATTGTCTAAATTCTCAACTTACTTGTAAGTAAAAAAATTGACACAAACCCTTGACTTAATAGAACATTATATGAAAAATAATTAAAAAGTCATTGTCTAAATTATCATCTTGCTTGTAAATATTTATGTAGATATGAATAATTAACTTGACTCTTACTTATAAAGAAGAATCTAGAAGGACCACGCTTTCTAAATTATTGTTAATTGCAATTCATGACTCCCTGAGATAGTTGAATTATTGAACTCAAAATAATTACATAGAACTTTTACAAACTTTTAATTACATAGCATTTTTACAAACTTTTAAAATACTATTGATACATTTATATTCTAGGTATTTACTAAAAAAAACTTTTAAAGTATTATTAATTTAAATTTAATTTATTCATAAAATAAAATATAAATTCATGATAGAATAATCATCAACAAGGTCATGGTTTAATTGTAAAAATGATTATAGTATTTTAAATAATTCATTAAAATTCAATATCATGGTGAAAATGAATGAATCATTAAAATTCAATATTATGGTGAAAAAGACTCAATATCAATATCATGGTGTAAATCTTGAATGATTTTATAAAATAATAATCTTTGTTCTGACAATTTAGCTAACAATTCGTCCCTTTAAAATCAAAGCACTTTTACTTTGACGTCCTTACTCCTCACTAATCATGGTAATGAACGTGCAAAGGTACATGATTGGGAGGTTGACGAGAGAATGGAACCTTGGTTATTGACATGGGAAGCTCTCGAGCCAAGGGATACCAAATTCCTAAAGACAGATGACGTGTATTGGCATACTAAAAACATCTTGGGTAAGATGTTGTTGGATAATGAGAAGGATAAAGAATAAATTCTCGAACAACTAGGTGCAGTTATTTGGGAATTTCATGTAACATTCTTATTTCTAATCTTCTTGAATTATAATGTAATTGAATAAACGTGAATTATAATGTAATTGTATAAATGTGAATTAGGTTGGGCATTCAATTTGTTTGAGTGAAGGGCTTGTATTGATTTAATGTGGTCGGGGGCCGAATTGCATATTATGAAAATTGAAATAATTAATAAAACTAAGAATCGTTGGTTGTGATACGAAAGAGATGAAGAACGATGGGGGGATATGATTCCACAAGAGAGAGGGGTCCAAGGGGGAATTATTCATGGGTATTAATCCAACCCACATTCCTAAAATTATTATATTTGTGTATAACCTTCTATTTGTTGATTGAGTATATGAGAATCCAATCATTTAAACTCATGTAAGAGGGTGGGTGTGAGTGGTCACATCACATCGTTATTGGAGAGCATGGGCTGAAGTAAAATCATCCTTGAGAAGAGTGTGAGTCAAGCAAGCAAGGAAGAAGAGGAAATTTGTATGCAGAATAGGGACAGTTTTTACAGGCAGATTTTGGGCAGCAAAGGGAGGGTAGAAGATTGGGAAGAACATCATCCATGGTATACTTAAAGGTAGCCATTGTTTGGATGTGTTTTCATGTTGAGAAAGAGGCATGTGTTCCTGTAAATCGAGTTGTGAGCTTGTGGTGTGATTTTTCTGTTGAGAAAATGACTCAAGAGCCTTGTGAACGTTGTTGTGAGAAATCCTAAAGCAGTTGAAAGTTCTTGGATCCTAGCTGAGGAATTCATGACTAACCAAGTGCACTAGGGACAATGATAAATGAATGATATAGCATGAGGGACTGTGAGCAATGAAGGGGATACATTCCTTAGGTAGTGCAGGTTGTGGGGAAGAGAGAGAGATAGATAATTGGAGTTTTTGTGCGAGTAGACCCTGGGTTTTGAGGCTACGGTGTGTGGAAAGTGGACAACTAGTGGGTCGGATCTCCTTGTGGACTCATAGCCTTAGCTCGGGGGTGGCCTGTTGTTGAGAGAAAATGAACAGCAATTCCTATGGCTAGGAGGTTCATCCTTCATTTTCATCCAGTTGGTTAATCATTAACAGATAAGTGTTTATGTTCTATTCTTGTGTTAATTTCGTTGTGCAAATGGTTTATATGAATTATGTGTGTTTTTTGTTTGCTTGAACAATTGTATTCATGCTTAATATATTATGTTAGATGCATTTAGAACTATAGTATATGTCCAATGGTCAAATTTGTGTGTCATATGCAGCTGATAAGCTACAGGAACTTAATTAAGTAGAAAATCTCCAGATTTAATGTGTATTCTGCATGTAATGATGCTCAGCTAGAGGTTGGATATGTTACACTATGGGACATTCGGCTCACTTGAATACCCAACATCACCATGTAGAAGACCAACAAGCCAATTCCCCCAGGCCTATGGACCAGTCTCTTCATGAGAGGGTAGGTGGCCCCTCTCCTCTTTAGACCTCTGAATCGTGATTTTTTTTATAATTATAGACTACTTTTACATTATTATGTGGAAACAAAGTATCAGGATAGCTACATATTTATACTACTCCTCCAACTGTATAATTTTGGTTTTATTCCAAAACTTAGCTCAAACTCTTTGGACAACCAGTTTGCTCCATTGTTGTTGGTCTGGTGTCCCTAGTGGCAGGCCAACAACTCGGTGTTTGATGTATATACCTCTTTGATAAATAAAAATTTTAGTTTGGTTTGTTGTTAAAAACAAAAACAAAAAAAGACAAAAAAAATATTGCCTTATTCTAAAACATTTCATGAAAATGAAAATGCAATCACAACTCTGACCAAAGTGAAAAGACACTTACAATAGTCATAGATTGCATCAAACTCTGATTATTGTTTTAGTAATTGGTAGTTGAAATGTCATTGTTGAATAGAATGCTCAAAATCTTTCCAAATCTATGACTGTGTAGGCTCGTCATGATCAGAATTTGAAATCTAGTTCTACAAAAATAGAGCTTATGCGAATATTTTGTTTTTGAAAATCATTTTAAGTTTTGTGTCTTCAAAGAGAACTTCTTTCTTTGCCAAACTGTCGGAGCTAGTATTACACTTTATTCTCCTAGCATTCTAGTTACAATTTCTTCAACATTTACTGATATCATAGCTTTCATTATCGGTGGACTTTCAATATTTGATAATTTAGTTTAAATCTTCCAGGTGAATATTTGAAACCCCCCTTTTTTATTTTCTCATTGGAAATCCTCGTTGTTAGCCAAAATATGAAGCAGAAAGTTTATTTCTTGTACAAAGCATAGATTTTGTTAACTGCTAATAAAATTATAGATTTTGTAAGTGTGTGTAAAGCATAATTATAATTCCATTCTTACTCCAGATAATATGCCTCCTAGGAGATCTTCCTTCAGGACTTCCAAGAAATCTCCTTAGGGAAAGAAACTAGTAACTAAACTAGTTGAGTAGATAGACAGTGACAAGGAGGCCACGACTGAAAAAATTACTCCAATAATTCAATTGTTTAAGCCTGACATTGAACCTATGTTCCCTATATACAAAGGCATAGAAGCCCTCATAAATGCTCAAATCCCTTTCCCTAGTTGGGGAGCGATTTACTGGAGGATTAAGGAGGAGTATTATCTAGATGTAGTGCCTCCAAGTGATTCAACAATGAGAAATGTTGATGACATGCTATTTATCAATATTAGAATATCACACTTACATACCATTGTGACAAGAGCCCCAATAATCCCATTCTCATAAGCCATCAAATGGATAATTAATCACACCAACGTTGACAATGGAACTGTGATAAATAATGAGGGCAAGGGTGTAACCTCTTATCATGCTTCTAAGTTTGAGAAGTACTGTAGGTTACATGAACTTGGAAAATACATGATAATTGGCTTTGTATAGAAGTTCCATCAAGACTGTGACATCAAGAAAATCCTGACAAGATGGTGCGTTGAAGATAAGAAGTTTTTTGGAAAGACCAATAACATATATAGTATTATTAATATAAGATATACATACATATATGCCATGGCTATTGTATGTATATTGTTTGGATAACAAAATTGTATTCACTTTAAAGATGAATGGGTGCCTTTGGTACACACATTTATCACATCAGAAGGTGTATTCAACTGAACTAAATTGATACAAAACGTCATAGAAAAACCTAACCATTAGTAAACAAAACATCATAGAGAAACATATATTAAAACATAAATTGGCACAAAACAATAAACTATATTCATTAACCAAATGATAAAATCAACAACATACCATTATGCTTTAATGAAAAATAATACAACAAATTAATTAATGAAAAGAAGAACCAATATTCTGTCCAAAATTATACATAAGAGTATCATCAAAACTCTTAACTAACAAGTGTTGCATGGCAGTGTAGTCCCTGCCAGGTTGGAATGGGAATAAATACATTGCTACAGCGGGACCAAGTAGAGACACGTGGAAATCAGCTTGAAGTACAGGTGGTATATATGCAAAGGATGACTTGTGGCAGTGTGTCACAAGCCAACCACAAGACATTGGGTTGGTAGATGACCCCCAAGGTTAATATGCAAACGAGGCAGTTTTTTCCTGGGGTGTGTATAGTTCAAACATGGGACTCAGAAAATTTTTGTCTCAATGACTTGCAGTAAAGGTTCCTGGAAAAAAGGACCAAGAAGCACACAATTTCTTGACATCCAGCATAGTTGAAGGAAAAAAAATTAGCATTCCCGAATTAGTTTTCTTTCAAATTTATCAAAAAATAATAATGCCTTGCAATAAAGGTTCCTGGAAAAAAGGACCAGGAATCACACACATTAAACATTCAAATATAATAAACACAATTTTCTGACATCCAACATAGTTGAAGGAAAAAACATTTAGCATTCCCGAATTAGTTTTCTTTGAAATTTATCAAAAATTAATAATGTTTGTTACATATTTCTGAAATTTGTTCCATATTTATGGAAATTTAAATGTGTTTGTCATATAGACTGGGATTGGGGCTCCCTCGGACCATAAAACAAATAAGTACAAGAAATAGTACTGTAGAAATAAGAAGTGCGCGACGGTAGAGAGGAAGACCTGAAAAGAAGAAATTGGAAGTTATGAGTCTTTGGTTAGAGATTTCTATTTAAAGAGGTAGAATAACTGGATTGATAAAGAAAACAAGATGTGATCAATATAGACTTACTATGAAGCCGATGCATTTTCGTTGCTATCGTCGACGACCACTGGAATCGTGCCAACCGGTTGTTGCCCTTCGTCGATGAGCTTGTCCATTCTCTGTTGGAACCATTCTTCAATGTAGCTTCTCATGGGGGGCACGTTGATTTCATCCAAGATTTCTATGTCGAAAAGCTTGTTTTCTAATTTCCTTCGATCCACAGAAATACTATGCAAAGCCTGTTCAATTTCTTCATTCTGTGTCGAATAGTCCACTAGCCAGTTCTTGACCTCATCTTCACCATATTCAAGGATGTCATAAAAAAATTCTAAAGGAAACCCCTTTAAAATATCAAGTTGTTCATCGAAGGCTTGTTTGGTCAAGGACAAGGATTTGAGGATTAAGTTTGGGTCTTGAAACTCGTTGGTACTTCCAGCTAAGTCTATTTGGGTCAGGTTTCTAAATAATTCTTCTTTCTCTGATATGGCTTGTTCACGTGATTCGACAATGAGCTACATGTTCTTAACTTTCTTTTGCCAGTATGATTTTAATTGTTTGATCCGCTTTGTGGAGGGGAGATCATCTTGTCTTCTTTTCAGATCTGAGTTGTTGATGGCATGTTTGTCAAAAGGGGTCACCATCTGTTCATAGAAACGTTCTTCATTTTTTAAATTTGTCTGCAAATGTTCATGCAAATCATTTGCCCTCTTTCGAAAGGAATCTATATTTTGTGATGTTTCCTAGGCTTCAGTAATTAGTTGCATTATTTTCTTTATTTTCTTCTCTACAAAGGCTCTACAGGATGTGAGGAGGTTGGAGGATCCTTTTAACTTGGCTGCAAGGGTAGCAGGCATGGTTTTTTCTAAAGGACTGACAAACACTGGGGTAGCAATGAAAGCCTCCTCCAATTCCTTGATTCAATTGTTCAGTATGGCTTCAATTCCTCCAATGGAATCATCAAGAGCATCACCCGTTACGCAGTGAAATTGGGAGATTTGGATGGTTGCATTTTCCTAAAGTTAATCTATGTACGATATTTTCCTTTCTTATTTGTTACATCTCTCTTTTCAATGATTAATTTTTTAGATTCGCTGCCAAAAACAGCGCTCTCGAATACAAAGGATTCATCTTCGTCAAAAATCCCAGTCTTAGTTATTTCCATTGTGGAACTATGGTGCATCGCGTCCTCGTGCGGTTCAACTTTCTGCAACAAGGCATCCACAGAATTTTCAAGTTGCATGTGCTCACTTTCAATTTTGGGTTCTTCCACTTGCCCTACAATGTTTCTTCTCTTTTTCGTCAAGGGAAGCTTGTGAGAACTATCAATTTGTCCGCGATGAGGGTTCTTATCTCCTTCTCTGTTTGAATATTTTTGGGTTGATTTCTTACTGGGGTGGGTCGTTGAAGTGATTCTCCGTGATGTCATGTTTTTGGGAGTGTTGGTCGAGGATTGGACACTCTTCTCACCGAATCCTTTTCCATGTTGTCTGTACAATTCAGTTGTGCTTTGCAATGTCTCTATGTCGCAATCATCAGAAGCAGGAGTGTTGTCACCACTGTCTCTATCCTTTATATGGTGTCTATGGATAAAAGAGCTTCTAAATCCAACTGATAGTAAATATTCTCGAAAAATCCCATTAGGGTCGAACCATTTTAGCCTTTCAACATATTTTAGGTTCAAGCTCTTGAAATAGCCTGTGAATTCGTCAATCATGTTGACGTTTCTGCACACGAAGTCCCCGACTTTCCAAGGCAGAGGAATGAACTATTTTTTTCTCTTGTCATGGATAAAATGCAACCAGTGGTTGTATTGCCTTGCTATTTTTGTAACAAACATCTTGTACGTGATGTGGCATGGAAGGAAAGCAGGATTTTCCTTGGAGCTAGAGATCATTATTACACTATAATTTTCCTTTTGTTCAAGTGTCCCCTTCCTGTCCAAAAACTTGGTTGTCTAGCCAGACATCCGGCGAGCATCCTTTCCTAACAATAAATCTTTGAAAACTGAGACAAATCCATTAAAAACATCATAAAAACAATGGGAGGCCTTGTTCCTCCACAAGGCCTGATACCAGAATGTTACTAGGTTGAATTCATAGTTTATTTTCTTGGACAGAGACAGTTTTGGAAACGGACAGCAATGCACTATTGTGAAAATCAAGTAGGATGACATATAAAATTTATTCGAATCTTTGAATCATGAAAATTGGGAACAGATTTCAATGGAAATTAGCTTTCCCCAATCGAAAATGAATTGTTCATTGACTATGAAGTACAAAATATAAATAACTATATGGGAAATGCTTTTCTAAAGGAACTGACCTGCAACTTTGTGATATCTTCAGGAACTGTTGTCGGGTCTTCGAGGAACTCGGGTAAGAGGTCCAACCCGTTATCATGTTTTTCTAGGAACTGTTTGCAGTATTTTCCTCTGAAGGTCAATGTTGGCTCTGACAATATTAACATCTTGCAGAAGACCTGAGGTGACAAAGAAACAGGAGAATGGTCGCGCAGTGGAATAATTCTTTGGCTTGAAATATATTTTTCGGCGCACCAAGAGACCACCTCATTACAGTCAAAAACCTCAGGGACACACTTGCACGAGTGATTCCAGAGGTCCAAATCACTTTGTTCTGGGCGGAACGGGAAGAATAGTAAGAGTATGCCCTGGACCACTGGAATTTCTGGTCCTCACGTCTGAAGATATTCACTGTATCTCCACAGAACTATTGTCGAGCTGCTACCATAAGTTTACGAGAACTTTTATTTTCTCCAGACGATGTTTGAAATGAAGAGTTGGAAGGGATAATATAACCCCACACAAATATTGGTCCAATGTGTGTGAATGGGAGATCTCCTCGAGACTTTCACTCATTAATGACAATTTTGACGGTTGTTGTGTGATGTGTTGTTAGCATTAAAGACTAGTAATTGCATACATAGAAGTGAAAACATGGTGGGTACGATAATGAGAAATCAAGGATTGGAGATTTCCTGAATGGGACAACGCGACGACCTGTGTTTGAGATGAACAATCGGAAGGGATAATATAAGTCTCCGCAGATCTTGGTTTAATTCATATTAATGGGAGATCTCCTCGAGCGTTTCACTCATTAATGACAATGTTGACGATTCCTGCATGGTGAGTTGTTAGCATGAAAGGTTACTAATTTCATATTAAGAAAGAGGTACGAAGGTTGTGGGGATGGGAAAGATCAATTAACAAGTGTCTAATTATCGAAAGCAGTTGGGTGGGCTTCAAAATAGGGTTACAAGGTACAACCGTTGGAGGTGAGGGCCTGAGGGTCAAATTGTATGTCTCGAAACTTTTTGAGTGCAAAATGCATAACACGAAAGAGGGCATGATGGGATAGTTTAGAGAGAAATTTGTATATCGTAGAAGTCCGAGTAATGTTTGTAGGACACAGAACAATGGAAGTGCAAACGTGAGCCTGCCTATCCAGGAACCCGTAATCGAAAAAGTGGCTCAAGTGTGGAATAGGGAAACAGCTGGGCGGATTTGTTTTCTCTAATATATTGAAACTTGTAATATATATCCCATTGCATGGAAAGATATTTTTTGCATGTCTCTGGGCAGAAAAGAGAAAATAAGAGAAAACAAATTCATTTAAATTCGAGGAGTCGAGCTTCATTTAAATTCCACTGTCTTGTCGATGCTTTTTCTTTTTAATGACACGTTGTACAGTTGTTGCATGATGATCTGTTAGCATTAAACTTTGTTCATTGCATACTTTGAAAGAAGTGTGAAGGTGGTGGGCACAATAAACAATGACTAAGAATTGGAGATTTCTTGAACCAACCAACCTGAGGATCCACGAAAGAGATTCCATGAAATGGGCAAGTATAGAAAGTGGTCGGAAGGGCTTCAGAATTATGGTGACAATGGTTCGCCAAGAGACGTGACTTCCCAAGGGTCAAATTGTATGTCTCGGAACTTGAGTGAAAAATGTGTACCACGGAAGAGGGGATGATATGGGAGTGTGGTGGTCAATTTGTATATGGTAGAAGTGTGGGAGATCTCCTCGAGCCTTTCGCTCATTAATGACATGTTTAAGGTTCATGCATGATGAAGTGTTAGCATTAAAGCTTGACACTTGCATATCCAGAGAGAAGTAGGAAGGTGGCGGGGACAGGGAACAACAATTAAGGAAGGTGAGGGCTCGAGGGTCAAATTGTATCTCTCAGGAGTGTTGACCGCAGATTAGGGCATGAAGTTGAATTCCTGCGAACAAATTGTATATCGCAAAACTCTGGGTACTATTTTCTAATCGTGGAACATTGGAAACACAATGTTGAGCCTGCAAGTCCAGGAACCCAAAATCAAAAAAGTGTCTAAGTATGGAATAGGGAAACGGTTGGCTGGACTCGATACGTAGTAAATGTACCACATCATGGAGATACAACCAATTTGGGGATAATTATTAAAAGGAACGACGGACGGTCGGGCTCGTGACGGGGCATTCCAGCGGACAAATTGTATATTGCAGAACTCCGGGACTGTTTGCAAGCCGCGGAATATTCGAAACACAATTTTGAGGCCGTCAATCCGGGAACCCGCAATCGAAAAAGTGTCCAAGTATGGAATAGGGAAACGGTGGCCCGGACTTGTTTTCTATAATATATTGAAATTTGTAATAGCTTTCCCATTACCTGGCAACATCTTCTCTAGATGTTTCTGGAAAAGTTCTGTAGGGATGGTTAGTCCTCGAGGCTTTTGCTTATTAATGACGATATTTACGGTTGTTGCATGATGGAATCTTAGCATTAAACCTTTGTTGTTGCATATTTGGAAAGAAGTACGAAGATGGTCAGCACATGAAATAGTGACTAGGAACTGGAGATTTCGTGAACCCTCCAACCCGAGGATCCAAAATAGGGTGACAAGGTCTCCCCATAAGACGTGGGGACCCTATGGTCAAATTGTATCACTCAAAACATTTGAATTCATAATGTGTAACACAGAAGAGGGGACGATGTCGGAGGTCAGCAATCAATTTGTATATGGCAGAGGTCTGGGTGTTATTTGTAGGTCACGAAACAATGGAAGTTAATTTATTGGCCAGAATAATTAATGTGCATTGGGAAGGGCGTGATTCTGGCGGGGATGGAAGAGAGCAATAAATGGTTTGAGAATCTTTATGAATTCAGGTAAAGTGAAGCTTGCGAGTTGAAGGAGCTCAGGGTGGAATTGTATATCAAAGAATTTTTTGGGTGCAAGATGTATATCACAGAATAGGTGGAAAATTTTGGCTAAGTATAGAAAGGAACGGCGGTCGTAGCGACAGAAGCTTTGAAACATTTGTGAACCCTAGTAGAGTGAAGCTTGCGAGTTCGAGGAGTCCCCAATGGAATTGTAGATCACAGATGTTTTGAGTGCAAGATGTATATCACGGAACAAGAAGCAGCAGAGTTCGAAAGCGACAACCCGGCAACCGCGGCCATAAAATTGGCTAAGTATGGAAAGGAACAGCAGTCAATCGGATTCCTCATGTGAGGATATAGATGGATATGAAAATCTGTCAGCCTGCCAACCCTAGAACCCGTGATCATAGAAAGGCGACTAAGTATATAACCAGAAAGCGATAATAGACGGGAAGAAGAAAACGGAAAAAGGGCTAAGTATCTCATAGAATAACATCTATTTTTTGTTTATTAATGCCAATCTTTTAGAACCCCTGGTGAGTTCTCACTAGTAAAAGAATAAATTGCAGATCACGAAACAGGGGACATAAGTGTTGGATACCACAAACCTGGGACCCGGTGGTCAGATAATTAGCTAAGTATTGAAAGGGACCGCGGTCGATCGGGCTCATGGTGTGAATATATAGAGAGAGATGAGCATATGCCAATCCGTGAATCCAGGAGGTCGTGATCATAGAGATGCGACTAAATATAGAACCACAAAGGGATAATAGAGGGGGAGAAAACATGGAAAATTTAAAGAGAAAGTGTTTATATTTATTCCAATAGTATTCATATTAATATATATTAATAGATTATTTATGGTCCAAATGTAAAGCATCTTCCAATTTGCAGGATGTTGTTCGATTCACAAATTTTGTTGAAACCCATAAGCAATAGAAAGAGAAAAAAAAAAAAAAAAATTATATATATATATATATACATATGACGCAACATTTTTATATGCACGGATATTATCAAATAGAAGAAGCTGCAATATATGCAAAATATTGAACAGGAACATGACATCAACACTTGAGTTGGCTTGTTGAAATAGAGTCATTAATTCGTTTTATTTATGGGACCCCGAAGAATGAAAGCAAGACAGGTCCTTCCATTTCTTTCTTTAAGTATAGGGCGGGTGCCACATAAGTATGGCCTATGAAAAATTATTCTTCCATGTAAAATGTAAGGAGCGAACAAAGTAACCATTATTTAAATCGAAGTGTTGGGCAATAGAAAGAAAATCTTGTCGTCCATGTTTAACGACACACAAAAAAAGTACAAAATAAAATGAAAAACAATACCAGAGATTGGAAAACACCATACAAAAACCTCAAATATTCTATATTCAAATAAACTAGGTTACAAAATACAACTGAGATTATTTGCCATAATGACTGCGATCGGGTCTGTCGCCGAAAAAAAAAAAAAATATGTACAATAATGAATCATGTGGACAATATTTTATAGATTTCAACTTGATCATCAAATGCTTGATTCATAAAAAACAACGAGTTGAATATCAATTTCGGGTCTTGGAATTCATTGGTGTTGCCAGCTAGATCTATCCCATCTTTTTGAATAGCTTGTCTCTTCTAGATATGGCATGTCTGCATTGGCTGATTATTCAACATTCCATACTTTGCTAAGTGTTAATTTCCCTCTATCGTCGAAAACTTTGGGTTTAAGGTGCCTTCATTGTAATGTTCATGGTCATTGACATCTGAGACAACTTAGAGAGCAATTCAGGCCCAATTCAAAGATGAGGGAGTGGTTTTATGTGACGTCATCTTTGGGGGAAATAAATCCTGTTAGCCAACAAAAGATGAGACAAAAAAAATTCAAGTATGTTGTGACTACTATTCTCCCTATATTCGATCATCTGTTTGGTTGAAAATCATGCCTGAAGATTTGTATGTTAAACTTCTTTGTTTTATTGTTGTAAATTGGAAGGGACGTCCAAGTCAGCTGCAAAATGTTCCTCTGTTGAAGTACATAGCGTCTTCCAGCAAAACAGATCTGGCAAGTGTATCAAGTGTTGTAGATCACATAAAAATATATCTTTCGTATGAGGGGTGGCAGACATCGCGGCCCACAAAATGGTCTGGAATATTCGGAAGTGACATCCAATATTACTCCATGCCTGAATACACTTTGAAGGAAATTATAAAGTTGGATACTCACAAACGTGAGAAATTGTATGCGCGTTTGAATCAACATTCTAAAATTACAGAACGTTTTATACCAAAGTTGTAACAAACTTGACAAACAACCAATTTCTATGTCAAAGAGTGTTGAGCAACCTCTGGATGTAGTAACAGACTCTACATACAATCAACTTTCGATCACTACTGATACTAATGTTAAGTGTAAGAAGTCATGATTCCAAGATCCAGGTAGTTTCACCTTCAGGCATCCACACTGGAGGTGACCCCGGGCTCCAGGTAGCTTTAGCTTTGGACATCGACACTGGTGGTGGCAATGGGAATAGTGATATTGACTGCAGTGTGGCAATGCGGTGAACAAGCAGGGTTTTCATTGTCAAAGCACTTAGACTGCAGGATTTTCAGACCTGCAAAGAACATCGACTTTAGTGTTGCTTTGTCACGAAACCTACAATGTTGCTTTGAGTCCAGAAATCTTTGGACGTTGGGTGTCATGTGCGATAATGACCTTGACATTAGGTACATGTCAAACATCTATTATCTAACATTGCAATGTTAATGCAATGGTCATAGTGGACAACAACTCGATTGCATTGGCACAAGCAATATTAATTGTGTGATTAATCAACATCCTTAAAGGACGTGAATCCCAAACAATGGCTAAAACTTTTCGAACAGTCGTGTGTTCAAAAAATACATTGTTCTATATTTTAAAAAATAATAAATTGTATCGAGCAATTCTTTTTTTTTTTTTCAAATATCGGATCCACTGCAACAGAAGAAATGCATTTTTCTTATCCAAAGCAAGGAAAACAGCAGGAAGATTGATATTAGGTGGAAATAGCTCTGGAATACACCACTACATTAAGGTCTCTTCTAAAGAATGAAATTAAATGATTATATGAAGGTGGTAGTAAAAGGTGATTTTCAGAAACCAAATCATTACTTGAACATGACAAACTTCTTGCAGAAGGTGGTAGTATAAAGTATTCTTCAGAAAGTGTTGCAAAGTCCATAATCCATAATTCCTTCCCATTAAATTTTGCCAGTTACATGTCCATGCAGGCATTAGAAACTTTTGAGAGTGTCATTTCCTGGTTATACACCCACCTTCAAGTAGGAAGAGAATATTTGTGCAAAGAGGGGCAAGCTCATCGACCCAGATGCAATCATATGCATAGGAATAGTGAAAAGCAAATGTGTAGTAGCGATAGAAAGTTGATTGTATGTGGAGTCTGTTACTAAATCCAGAGGATGGTGAACAAACTTTGACAAAGAATATGACTTTATGTAAAGTCTGTTACCACACCCAGAAGTAACTCAACAAACTTTGAAATAGAAACTTATGTAATTTTACAATGTTCATTCAACCACCCATACAGTTTCTCATACTCCCGACGATCCAAATTTATAATTTCCGTCTGAGTATATTCACGAATGGAGTAATATTTTGCATAATTTATGAATATTCTAGGCCATTTTGCAAGCCAATGTATGTGCGACTCCTCTGATGAAAGATAAATTCTTATGTGGTCTGCAGAATTTGATACACTTGCTAAATCTGTGTTGTTGGAAGAAACTACATACTTCAACGAAGGAGCATTTTGCAGGTGACTTGAAAGTCCCTTCCAACTCCCAGTAAGAAAACAAAGAAGTTCAACACACAAATCTTCAAGCAGGCCTTTCAACTAACGAAAGCATCGAATACAAGGAGAACACCAATCACAAGATACTTGATTTATTTATTTTTTGTGTCTGTGTTTCTGTTGGTTAACAGAGTTTTTTTTCGCTCAAAGATGACGTCACATAAAACCATTCCCTCCTCTTTCAATTGGGCCTGAATGGCATCTCTAAGTTGTCTCACGTATCCATGACCAGGAACATTACAACGAAGGCACCTTAAATCCCAACTCTTCGATGATAGAGAGAAATGGGAATATGTATTTAAAATGAACGTTGGAGGATGATAGTATAATCTTCTGTAGATTTTGGTTTAATTCGTTTTAATGGTAGATGCCCTCAATCTTTTCGCTTATTAATGCTAATATTTTTTAATGTGTGTTGAATAGTCACTAATAACACAAGTTAACATTCCCATATGCAAGAATGGCAGTGTGGTAGTACAATATTGCACTGTTACTATGATGATGTCTTTAAAAAACTAAAATAACCAACACTTTTTTGCAAATTCAAAATGGACGCAAAAAAAATTATCAGATTTCATAATATTCGCCTGTTAATGCGTTTTAATGGAAGATGTCCTCGATATTTCCACTTACTAAAGCCAATATTTTTGAACCTGTCTAGTGGGTTGTCAATAGTAAAAGAATAATTAATGTGCATTGGGAAGGGTGGAAGGTGGCGGGGATGGAGAGGAGTGAAAAATGCTTTTAAACTTTTATGAACCCGGGAGTGCGTGAACCCACAAAACTTTGAAGACTTGACTAAGTATGGAAAGGTAGGTTGGATAGACGAATTCATTGTAGGTAGGTTCAGTCTTGCGAATTCGAGGAGTCCGGGCTCGAATTGTAGAGCACGGAAGTTTTGGGTGCAAGATGTATACCCCGAACACGGGTTACCAGATTTCGATAGCACCTATCTACGAACCCGCGTTCATAAAATTGGCTAAGTATGCAAACGAACAGCGGTCAAATGGACTCATGATGTGAAGATATAGATGGATATGATGATTTGTCAGTTCTCCACACCGGGAACCCGCGAGCACATAAATGTGACAAAGTATAGAACCAGAAACGCATAATAGAGGGTAAGAACAAAAGGGGAAAACAGGCAAGTTTAGAAGAAATTGGCTAAGTATGCAAACGAACAATGGTCGATCGGACTCATGATGTGAATATATAGATGGAGATGATGATTTTTCAATTCGCCACCATGGGAACCCACGACCACATAAACGTGACAAAGTATAGAACCAGAAACGCATAACAGAGGGGAAGAACAAAAGGGGAAAACGGGCAAGTTTAGAAGAGGAAAAAGAAAGGGAGAGAAGAAATTTATTGCTCACACAACAACACTTAGTCTCATAACTATGAAGCCATAGAAATACATTAACAATGGAAAAAACATTTTCATCTATGAAATATAGTTGGATCTCGACAAACTCTGGTTCAAGCCAAAAGAGAAGTTGTTTATACCCACTACAAAATTTTGCATATTATTTTATCTTAATAGTATTTTTTGGGGAGTCAACTGTAAAACCATGTTCTAATTTGTGTTTTCCAAGTGGAGATGTGTTTGTGAAGAAACAAGTACGAAGAGGATTAATTGCAGCTACAGAGCTTCAACTCTGCAAAGTTGAATGAAACAACAATAAGCAGCATCCAGCGAACCAACGAGCAAGCACCAACTAGTCAACCAGGAATGTCGGTGAAGAACAATATTCCCCAAATTTACTGCAAACAAGATTGTATAAAAAAATCGGAGGAATATATTGTAACACGCCCTGGAAGGTAAACATCCAAGACTGTAAAGACCGTGCAAAGCCCTCCCACTGTGCAAACATTTAAGGAAGTTGCAGTTTTGCACGGTTGGCATTCTGCATATGCAATTGGAACACTTCCATAACACCCACTGACATTAAAAAAAGAAAATCGAATTTTCTCTTCGCATACGAACATGTTCTGAAAGAGGATTTCGACGCAGGCATCTCCAACATTTAAAATTTTTACTTGCAAACTGGAAATAGCAAACAGCAAAGAACGAACATGAACTTAAATCTAGCAACGAAACCCACCTGTCAATGGGGAACGACAACAACAACATCAACAACAATAGGAAAACAAGAAACCAGTAAACAAGCAATGAACAAGCAGAAACCAGTGAACCAGGAATGTTTCCAAAGAACAATATTGCCCATATTCACTGCAGACAACATTGCAGAAGAAAAAATAATGGATGAAAAATAATTGCAACAGGGTTGTCAATCAATGCAAGAATGCAACCGCAAAAAATGAGACCAACCAGTGAATGAATAAGGACAGAAGCGCAACACCTGGCCCATAAACTGTAACAATAGATCCAACTGCAGATGTAGGACCCCAACCTTGCAAAGTTGAAGCAAACAACAGCAAGCAGTAAATAACAACCCAGTGAAGAAGCACCAAAAGGCCCAACTGCAGCTGCAGGACCTCAACCTTGCAAAGTTGAATCAAACAACAATAAGTAGCATCTAGTGAACCAAGAAGCAAGTACCAACCAGCCGACCAGGAATGCCGGTGAAGAAAAAGATTGGCCAAATTCACTACACACAAGATTGTATCAAAAAAATCGGAGAAAAATGTATTGTAACACATCTGTTAACCAAAAATTTCAGGTTGTGAGACCTGTCAGGTAAACATTCAAATATTTCAAGACCATCCAAAGGCATGACACTATGCAAGCAATTAAGAAAAGTGTGGTTTTCACGGTTGGTATTTTTCAATACTGGGAGCAATCAAAATCCTCTTGCAGTCCATCTTTGTATGTGATTACTGCGACCAGAGAAGCAAGATTGTAATGTTGTCTTCGTCTCGTTCCTACTCGCTAATGTTGGACACATAACCTACCTCCATCACAGCCATAGTGATGTATAGGAAAAGGAAATCATATTTTCTCCTCACATACAAAGATGTTCTGCAAGAGGATTTTGACTCAGGCATCCCCCAATAGTCAAATTTCCCACCTGCAAACTGCAAATAGCAAGCGAAGCTAAACATGGCACCCAAACCCGCTCGTCAATGGGGAACAACAGAAGGCCAGTTCCAATCACGGATGCAGAATCCCAAGCGTGCAAACTGCAACAAGACCAACAGGGAAACAAAAACAACAACAATAGGTAAATAAGGAATCAGTGAACAAGCAAGAAGCAAGCATGAACCAGTGAACCAGCAATGTCGTTGAAGAACAATATTGCCCATATTCATTGCAGAGAACATTGCATATAAAAAAAAAAAGGAAGAAAACGTATTGTAACAGGCCTTTTAAGTAAACATTTAAGGTTGTGAGGCCTATTAGGTAAACATTTAAGTCTGTCGGGACTGCTCTGTAAACATTCAAGAAAAAATGCAATGTGACAGGTCTATTACGTATGAAAAAACATTTATTATATTATTTTATAACAATAAAAAAAAAATAGTAACAATAGTTCGAACAATAGAGGCTATGTAAAAAAAAAAAATTATTTAAAGGACAAACTAATATGAATTCAACTAATAAAAAACTGACTCTCTATCTTCAAAATTTTGGATATCCAGACATTTCAAGAAAAAAATAAAAACTGAGAAAGACCGTATATGATCAAAAACTTTGGATATGATAACATATCAAACATTGGGAATAGCGAAGCTGGCAATAAGACCTCCAATCTGTAATCCAATCAGATCATGACATATATGCTATTTTTTATTATATAAAAATCAATGTTTTTAGTTCCCTAGTTCAAACAATAGATACTATGCAAATATTTTTAGTCAAAGGACAAACTAATATGAAGTCAACGAATTATCGATCGTTATAGTCCCTCTATGCCTTCAGTAGGGACTAATAACTACTTTCCTATTAAAGAAATAAGAAATAATGACTCTTCAATTAGTTACATTACAATTGATAACAAGACGAACTAGCCCAAGAAATTGGGGAAGTAATAATTATCTTTATGAATATGCATTGTCCTTGTCCCAAAATACCCGAACACATGCACTTAAAATTATGCTGAACTAACTAAAAGTATGCATTTCCTCCGCAATATATAGCTAAGATATGTGGTAGAATATCAAGTTGACAAAATTTGATAGTGTACCTTGACTATTGGCCTTTCAAATTATTTTGTTTGAATAAAATGTTTTCTTTAATTATTGAAATAAGAGAAGTATGTACATATACAATGTTTAATAAAAATAATGGGCCACATTAAGTAACCTTCACAAGTTAGTAGGCTATGAAACCTATATACCTAAACAACTTAGTAACAAGTACAAAAATGTCTTCAAAGATTAATAGATAAGTACATAAAAAAATCTAACAAAGTAGGGCTACCTAGTTTGCATAGTCTATCCATAAACCAAACATAATTTAATATATAACATGAATCATGCCAATATCAAGTGATGGATCATCTTGTGATTGTGGGTGACTCCTAACTAATTCCAAAATAGGTTTTGTGTTATTTATGATAGGCCCCCGCTCATCCTTGCCCTACTCAAGCTTAACGGGTTTTTTTGCCTCTAAAATGGTTGGAGCGAGCGAATTATTCATTTTAGGTTAAAGATGGGGGAAGTTAGTTATGGTGTCTCTCTCTACCATCTCAAATAACTCAATGGACATGGTGATGAGGCCATCCTTCAAATCATTTGGACTAGTGAGAATGATTTGAAGGGTAAGAGAATTAGTAGGTGGTTCCTTGCTCATGGTGTATGAATATCCACCCCAAAACTCCAACAAATGGCATAGATGTGCCTTATCTATATCCACCTTATGCACCTACAATGTGATTTTCAAATGAAGATTTGTACATATTAGGGAGTTGTCATACCTTGTAAAACATTTACTATATTTTTTTTTCTTAAATAAAGATTTAGTCCTTCATATCTGAATGAGGAAGGAAAATTTTATTTTAATATTTTGCTTTGTTGTATTCAACTTGATGATCCAAGGAAATTTATCTCCTAGAAGGGAAACTTTCCAAGAAATGGATGAAGGGAATAGTTTGATACAAAACTTAGATACACATGCCCAAGTTCACTAATTAACAAATTCATAGAACCAAAATAGATATTTTATGGTTTCCTTTTTTTACCACATAAGGGATATTTTGGTTGCACCACTCCCATGTGGAGTAGGCACTAGACCATAGCTAATCTCTCATGGACCAAGGACTAGGAAAAAAAAACTTCACAGATCTCTTCAAAATACTTGAGTATGAAGAGCCATGTATTTTCAATCATAAAAATGTTGGAGGCAACACATAGTATTTTCTTAGGCTTGGTCCTCAAGAATGGTGAGGAAGAATCATAAGCAAAGTGCCCACTGACTAGTTGGCCAACATCGGGAGAGGAATCCCTTTGATAATACCTTGGGAAATTTTGTTTTGAAGTATATAGTCAAAGGTATTGGCAAAAATCATTACATATAAAGTAAGGGCCATGGGATATCCTTGTCAAACGTTCCTAAATAGGTCAATTTCCTCAAACATGGACTGAACAATGGATAAATGGATTGTTTCTTTTGCAAAAAAAATTCAACAAATTTTAAAAGTAAATGAAAAAACCAAGCACCTTGAGCATGGCCATGATGAAGGATCGTGTGAATTTGTCATATACCTTTTCAAATTCTATCATGATGAAAATGACATATAGGCCTAAGAATTGGACATACTCCATTCCTTCCCAAACAATGATTACTTTATATAGAATGAAGAAGCCTTGGATGAAGATTTTTTAGTCTAGAATCACTATCTTAGATAGGATATCTTGGATGCACAAAGTTAGGGATTTGACCAATATTTTATATAAAATATCTAGTAGGCTTATATACCTCTAAAGATAATGATATTTGGCTCATTGGGCTTAGGAATTGACCTAATCACACCTTTGTTTGATGTTCCACCAATGATTGTTTCTATATAGCTTCCTTGTATACTTCTAGTAAGTCAAGCCCAACAAAACCCCATGTGACATTTCACATGGGAAGTCATCAAGTCCCAAATATCATTTGTCATTAACCATTCACATTAGAGAAATTGACAATTCAATCAAGGTAAATGTCTTTCTAAGGATCCTCTATTATTTAGGTGATGCACACAATTGCACAATACCCTCCACTCATTAGACATCCACAGTGATTGAAATATAATTTGGGAATGAATGGAAAATTCTTTCTCAATATATTCATTGTTGGTGATGCGTCCTTAGACTAGTTCAAGGGGCCCAATTTTTTAGTGTCTTTTTTAGAGGAAAGTGATTCAAATAAAGAATATGTTAGCTTATCTCATGGTTTAATCCAATGTAATTTAGCTTCCCTGCACTATGAACTTCATCCACTTTCAAGAAGTGTTCAAGTTTGGTCCTTTGAGTTTGGAGGTATTCACTATATGGGTTGGATAATGATGGAATAACATGCTACAAAATTTCATCTCATCTTTGGATATTCTGGAGATAGTCAACAATCAGCTAGAATATGTTGGAATACTAAGAGGAGGGGGTGAATCAGTATGAGCACTTTTACCACTTTCAATCACAATATATATAAACTTCAACTTTATCACCAATATTCAATAGTTTATCACTTATGCAATTAGTATATTATTGCATCATAAACACTATCATTCGTCGGTGCATAGTAAACAACCACAAATACACAGTAAACCATAATTTATGTGCAAACCCAAATGGGAGAAAACCATGGAATGTTTTCTTATATATATCAAAAATACATTCATAGGAAGCACCAATTTGACAATTCTCCAGAAGGAGGATCCAACCCCTTATTTACAGGCTCCAACCTGAAGTAAGCTACAACTCCCTAAATTCTCCAACTATAACTGGAAGGAGGCTTCAACCCCCTAGATTACAGGCTCCAACCTAGAGGAAGCTACAACTTTTTGAATTCTCCAGCTACAATTGGAAGGAGGCTCCAACCCCCTAGTTTACAGGCTCCAACCTGAAGGAAGCTCCAACTCCCTGAGTTCTCCAACACCAATCAGAAGGAGGCTACAACCCCCTTTCATTTCCCCATCATGTCACCTTAAAATATATGTGTAGACTCAACATGTCACTACCACTATCTCATCAACCTGTCATCCAACCTGACACAGTCACTATTACATCAACTTGTAACCGTCATTGACACATCAACTTGAAACTAATGATCAACCAATCATCCAACCTATCATTGTCCCTATCACGATCGTTGTCACTATCATTATCATTGATATACTATCATCAACCAACTATAACTAGATCAACTCACATGGATACCAAAACCATCATCATACTGTGTACATCAATCATGTACATAAACCATGTACCATAACCCATACCATACCATGTACATCAACTAGAACTTGTACCACACCATGTACATCAACATCACCAAGCATGCCTTAAGCATGTACCAACACATCCAATGCATGTACCTCAAACATGTGCCATAACCTCATCAAGAAGTGCCTCAAGCATGTGATAATATCACCATCACATATACCAAACCAGATACCAAGATAGTCAAGATATGCTCTAATCAATGTATCATAACATCACCAAGGTGTACCTCAAGCATATGCTCAGATGTCTAACCATGCCTTAATCATGTATCAATACACAACCCTCAAAACACATGTAAAACATACCTTTAATCTTGTAGCATACTTGATACACAAGATTATAGACTTGTAGCTCTTCCCAACCTCAACAACATGGTACTAGCATTCTCCCCAATTTTACCTTATCCTTGTGGGACTAAGACCAGTCAACTGGTGGGGCCTCATAGGACGAGGGTCGTACAACCCATGGGGGTGCCTCGCGAGACACCAGTAGCCTGACCTGTGGAGGTCAGCCAAATTAGGGTTTTCTCAGAAAAAGCTTCTCACACTTGCAATCACAAAACTTTCACACTCCTTACTCTTTCACTGCCTCAAATTCATCGTCTCATATTCACTAATAGATCACTTTCTCGCATAGAAGATATTCAATAACTTGTGTGTAAAAATATACTTATGAGAGGCTTCTTGAAGTGTATTTATACTTTTCCAAGTGACTTTTTTCTTTAGCTTAAGGGTCGACCTATACTTTCTGTTTATAACCACTTTAACCTTTAATTTATGACTTGTAACTTCTTGTTAATACCGTTTAGGGGCTTCTTAACCATTCTTCGGGGCTTCCAATTTTGTGACCTCGTAACTCCTCAACCGTGAGGAACTACATGACATACCACCTACAGTTGGAAATTGCATGATGAGGACTATCCATCTATGAATATGTTACTTGCATTTACAATTTCCTTCATATCCTTATTCCTCAAACAACTTTGGGCTTCATGACCACACCTCTGGGGATTCTTACATACTTTTTCAAATGCAACCATCACATATGTTGACATCAATGACAAACACTTCTCTTGACATCAATGACAACCAACTATCCAACAATATCCCCCTTTGGAATTGATGGAAACACTCATACTCCACATGTGACCAATGTTCTTGATCTTCCTCTCCTCATGTTTCTCTCCCCCTTTGACATCAATGGCAAAGGGTGTCACCCCTTAAGGCGGCTCCCCATGTCTTCATGCTTCTAATATTTCTCTTTTGATCTTTCTTTTTATCCCCCTTTGATATCATGGGTAAAATGGTAACTCCCCATGTCTGTATGTCTCCCTCTGTCTTCATGCCTCTGATCTTTCTTTCCCGGTCTCTTTCTCTGACGATTTATCTTCCCTTGAATTCTTTGCAATATGTCATGTAGATAAATATGGGACTTCTGACATACTCTTCCTTTCCTATCTTTTGGTGCTTCGTGCCCATTAGTGCTTCCTCTTGTAATTCACTAACATATATATAAAGCATTCAAAGTTACTTGAATTCAAATCTTCAAGGCTTGCCAAGTTCACATCAATGACCATACTTTCCTCTGACGATATTGTTCATGTTGACGGTTTATCTTCCCCTGTTCTATTGTGCCTTTCACTACTTTCCTTCATGTGACTAATTGATTCCACCTATCAATATGTTTGTCTAGACTTGTCAAAAGATCTCATGAATACATCTACTCAACTGCACACAATGTTGACCCATCTGTCACTTTACCATTCTGAAGACTTCTTCGAATCTTCTACAATTGATCACGATATATTCCTAATTTTCAAGCCATCTATTGAATCTGCACATTAAACTTTTCATGTCTACACCAATCTGTATTGAATACATGCCTGGAATCCTCTATGAATCTATGCCTGAAAAGTGTGTCGTTGATATTCTTTGTAACTATCAGTTGATACATGCATGGGAATATGATCCAAAATCTACTCCTCAAACAATCAAATTGTCACAAGACATTCTACATTGCCTTTCCAAAATCTGTAAACACTTCAGATTGCTTGAAAGATAGTTCTCTAATCTGTAGAGCTTCTTCTTAGACTCCCCTTGTTCAATATTCATATTTATTGGGAGTCTCCAAGCCACATGGCTCAAAAAGGTGGAGGAAGCCTCCCTAAAGTGGAGTAATATTATTCTTCTATCATCTTAATTCTGACATCTTCCTCTTCATCATCTTCCTGAGTTCTGACATCTTCTTCTTTCCCTGTAGATTCATCATGATCTTGCACCACTGCAAATCCTGGGAGTATGACCTCTTCATTCACGTGTTCTTCCTTTACTTGTTCTTTATTCACTTGTTCTTGATTTATTTTCCAAACCTTCTTGCATCTGATATCAGTGTTCTCTTTCATGGAAGTATCCATCATGCTTCTACAATCACAAGCTATATGTCCATAGTTGTATCATTTTTTACATTCAATATTGTGTGGGGCCATATAAACATTTCTTGCTTGACCATTTCTTCCATGAGCTCTGCAATTTACAGCTTTATGTCCAAATTTATTACAAATAAAACAATGACCATAAAAGAAACTTTGATACCTAGGAGTGAATGATCTTCCTCATGATGTTATCCTTCTGAATTTAAGTCCTCATATATTTCCTTGACATGGCTAGTCAAAATACTTTCTCTCTTCTCTCCTTCCTTTCTTCATGCTACTACTTCGGCTTCCAAAAACTATTTTTCTTCCAATTGAATTTTGCATACTTCTTCAATCCTTCTGGCTTCTTCTAATTGGACTTTTAGGTTTGTAATCATTTGTTGGACTTCTTCAGAGTTGGTATTTTGAGACCCCTTCTTTATCTCGATCAATTCTTCCTTGAGTGACTTCTTCTTCCTTCTTTATTTCGTCAGATCGTCTAAAGTGTTCATTAATTCTGCTTCAAGATATACGATGCCTTCTTCATAATCTTATTCTTCCAAATCTGTCTGACATGAACAGCGTATTTCATCTTGTTATTCTTCAACATCTTTTTTATTCTGATTAGCATGCTTTGGCTCTATGATAGAATGGGATTCCTTAAATTATAGATTATGTAGCTTATCTCAAATCTCTTTGGTTGATGAGTGTTGTCCCACTTTGACTTTAATTGAATCACATAATCCTTCCAAGATGAAATCCATTGTCAATTTGTTGATTATTTTTAATTCCTTCTTGGATGCAGTCTTCGGTTTCTTTGTAGCGGTGTATCCTGACACATCTGATTGCCAAACATCATACCTGTGTTCTTGTAAAAATGTTTTCAATTTTTTGTTCCACGTCTCATACTTCAAACCAATATGACCATCAAACCATGGTATTCCATTAATTTTGTATCCATTATCCAAGATATCCATGATCTACCTTACAGTGGTTAAACTATTTTTCTTGAAGAACCTAGCTCTGGTACCAATTGTTGGAATACTAAGAGGGGGGGTGAATCAATATGAGCACTTTTTACAACTTTCAATCACAATATATATAAACTTCAACTTTATCAATGATATTCAATAGTTTATCACTTATGCATTCAGTATTTTATTGCATCATAAACAATATCATTCATCTGTGCAAAGTAAACAACCACAAATACATAGTACACCTGAATTTACATGGAAACATGTTGTGACAGGCACTAAAATCCTCCATTTTCTCTCTTTAATCTTTCATAACCCCTAGAAAATGGAGCCCCCCATCTTTTGAGCCTAAGAGAAATCCTTGTGGGTCTTCCTCTCCAACTCAAGATACTTAGAAGACTCATGTTTTACTTGGAAAATCATGAAGAATTGGTATTAAAAGCCAAAACTTGAAATTGACAAAGTTGATTTAAACTCCTCTGATACGAATATGAGGAGTTACTTCAAAATCCTCTGAGTCGTATCAGAGGAGTTCTTTCCTTCTTCCCTGATATGTAACGTTATCGCATAAGTTAAAGGAAACTCCTCCGATACGAATTGGACGAGTTAGCTTTAACTCCTTCGATTCGCATCTGAGGATTTTCTCCCTTCACTTCCAATATCATCATAGAACGGGTCTTCGAACCCTCTAACTTTAACAACCCCACCCACTTACATTTATTACCAAAACAGCCAACGAGATATATAAACTAAACAGGGTCAATTTATCACTATCTTATCAAGAGATTTTGAGTAGAAGGATTCCAAACGAAGAATGTTTCGATCCATCTCGTTCAAGCTAACAACTCACTTGCACCCTCCACGTGGTGTTAGGATCCAAGTAAGGGAATATGCTCTCCTCTTATTTAGATTTGTCGTTAGGTTTTCTCCCAGTTGCTTACAGACACTCCGCTCTCTTTTTCCCTTACTTCAATCGGTCATTCCTTCTCGTTGTCATACCCTTGGATTTCTCTGTAACCAGCGTATGCAGATGCGTCATGATCCCTCTTCCCATTACCTTGATTTTTCTTATCCTAGAAACACGTTGTAGTTAACTCTAGTATTCACCATGAATACAATTTTTTTCCCCGAACTTAAAACCAAGACCCAATTTGAGACCCTAAGTCTTGCTTTGTTACAGTCTTGTTTATCCGCAGATGTTCTAATCGGGAGAGTTCTTGGTCACCCCTCTATTTTGATCGGAAGATTTCCAAGAAACTCCTTTGACTTCCTCTCAACAAAAATAATAACCTTACCCTCAAAGAAATCTTAAATTTTTGTTATCAGAGACATTACAACTAACCCTTTCAACCATATCAAAGGAGTTACTCTCAACTCCTTTGATTTGATCAAAAGAGTTTCATTTCACACCGTTGATCTTTGCATGTGACCAAGGTTTTTTGTTAAACTCTTCTGATGACTTACAGGAGTATTTGTGACTAACTCCTTTGACCTCATCAAAGGATTTCTTACTAACTCCTCCAATGCGATCAGAGGAGTTGTTCTTAACATGTCTCATCGGAATTTTCTCAATCTTGTATTGAAACACTTAACATAAACCTCTCTTACCTACATTAGAGAGGTTAATCTCTGGAGCTTCGATTTTACTTTTCAAAATCCTATTCTCCACCTTTCCTCCCTAATTTTTACTTTGGTTCTTAAGAATTCCTTCCATTATCCTAACATCTTCAGAGGATGACTCTCTTTTTCCTAATAAGTCCCAATAATTCCTTTGGAATTCTTAATCATTTAGTTGCATTGAATGGTATGTTATATCCTATTATGTGCTCTAAACTTATCTTTTTTGGCAGGTTCTAACATGTCACCACGAAAGAAAATGACAGGAAAGGCATTAGGAGTTGAAGCCTCTGGTAGTTCCCAACAAGCAGGAGAGATAGATATTATTGGGGCCACATATGATGATATGGTTGGACTTCTAGAAAAGGATGGAGAAACCCTGAAATGGGGAGAATTTTACGACATGTTCAAAAAGTCAAATTTCTCCATTGAAGATGAAGATCCAGATGAGCTCCAAGCGTTCAGGAACATTAGGAAATTAGGGATCTTCAGGGAAGCAACACATCCAACAGTCTTCCCTTGTGCAGATGCCATCTCCTAGATTTTGAAGAACACCGACATAAGCAATAAATACATATACAATGGAAGAAAGGATCCCATAGCTTATTTTAGGCTGGATTTTTTATCCAAATGCTATAACATTGAGGAGCGGAGCAAAATATTGGATGGTGAACTCCTCGGTGAGTTTGAGTATACATTGAAGGATTTGTTCCCCAAATGCTATACAAAAGACAAGAATTTTAAATACAGGCCTAAAATTCGGTACCCCACGAATGCCTTGAGAAGACCCTACCAATATTTAGTAGCCATGCTATGCAGCTTATATAGGGAACCCAATGCAACATAGTTCCCCTTATCATACATGCCTTTGATTTATTTTTTCACAAATGTGGGCAATCCATTCAATTGGGTAGACATATTGTCTGAGAATCTCATGACTATTATTTCCACAGTAAAGCAAGCCCAACTAGGAACATTCCATGGTTTCCATATGTCCTCGTACCTCTAGGACATAATGTGTGTAGTTCACAAGTACCCTAACATGGGATGGAGTTCGTTACCTGCTGACCCCGCAATCCACATATATTGTAAAGTACTCTGGGAGAAAAAATATTGTGTGGAATACCAAAGGATTTGTGAATGCTTCCTTTCTCCTTTTTATGAGTTCGTCTTTCGCACCACTCCCCCCTTGTATGGCATACAAAGACATAGAAGTTATAAGAAGGATCATGGATTGTTATATAATGGATCATGGTACTTACATAATAATATATGGCATGATGAATCCACCACATCTACTTCCACGATTCGTACCCGACAATCTCATCCTTCAAGAAGTAGCATATCATACTATTATACAGGGAGTCGAAGGGATGTTGTACACATTGAAGAAAGAAATCTAGCCCCCACTACCTTTGTATATCGACAATTATTTATTTTAAAAAACTAGACAATCCGAGGCAAAATTAGATACCCTTCTTACCTATCACATTGGAGAAGAAAGATTCAGGAGGTATGATCCTAAGAATATTTCCAAGAAACATTTCAATAATGTTAGGTTGTTGTATGAGTATACTATGGAACTTTGGGAAGAGGAAGAAGTACACCAGAATGCCAGGACATATGATGAAGTTATTTTCAACAAGCGTGGTCGGTCAAAAGGAAGAATTGCAGATGAGGAAAAGTCAAGGGAAGCATCCAGGAAAGAGGTAGAACAAGAAGAAACTAGGCACATTTCCCCTATTTCCACCTCAACAAACTCGAGATCTGTAGAGGGAGAAGAATAAGTACCAGCAGAGAAAAAAAGGAGAGACAAAGAAAAGGTTTTAAAGAATAAAAATGACGCAAAAAAGTGAAAGATTGAAGCTGAGAAAGATAGAGCTAAAGCTGAAGCTGAAGCGAAAGCTGCGAAAGAACAAGAAATGAAGGAATGGGAAGTAGTAGAGCAAGTAGAGAAAGCAACAAAAGAAGCAACAGACAAAGCTGTTGAAGAAGAAAGACAAATGGAAAACATGGAAAACAAGAGGGGCGAAACATGTCCCATGGACGTGGACATCCCATGAACATATGTTGCAAGTATAGAAACAGATTTGACTGGCAGCAATTTAGGACTCGGGCTTTGGGATCCATTTCAGCTGAGTGAAGTGTTGGATCTAAGGAACTTCACTTATGAAAATAATATTGGTAGAATAGTGCAAGAGTGGGTAAAGAAAGTGTCGGTAACTGAAGGAGCACCTATCTTAGTAGTTACCCATGTCCCAGTCACAGGAGATGACAGAGATGATCCCATTTCCACAACTAAGGTTGTATTTTTCATTCATGAATGCCAATGTAGACAACATATAAAGATTATGTCGGAAAAATTAATAAAAGGAGTCAAGGATCAGAGAGTTAGAGGAAATACTTCACCAGGTAAAGATATATGAAAGGAGCCTCCAAAGCTTCTAGAACAACACCGAAAAGGTCAAAAACAAGCTTGAAGGAATTATCATCGATATGTATGCCCATCTACACCTCTTCCAAAATACGGTTGCAATGGTCATTGAGAAAAATAATCACGTACAGATGAAGTTGTCGCAATACAACACCATTCACAAAGTCATATCAGATATAGACAAATGGATAGAAGAGAATCCATATGTGCCACCCAAGCTTTAATGACCATCAAAAGCCGAGAGAAAGACAAACTTATATGCACTAGACCATTGCTAGCAAATAGGACAAAATGTTAATAGAGAAGTCACCAAATCCATAGAAATATGCTCGATGATCCATAAAGTTTCCCAATAACTAATCAGGAATGGTCAACTCCCAAGACTAGATGAACTTGGGAAGAACCTGGTGTAAGAAGAACTGGTGAATGCAGTAACTGACAACACCGATCGCAGGAGGAAGTAGTTGAAGTAACTACCTTCGTCTCCACGGATCTCATTTATCAACACTTGCTACAGCCAATAAATATTCATACCATGGTACAAGCCTTCATGAAAAAACTGGAAAAGGATATGGGCACCCTTGAAGACAATATTGTGTTGATCAATGCAACGTTAGAAAATCTGATGTATAGAAGGATTGAATCACTATATAATCGGTTGGAAGTTTGGACGCCCTACTTGAGCAATAGAAATCCATAAGAAGAAGACAAAATACTTGTCTTTTGTTTTGTCCTTTTCCTAACCAATCCTAATTTCGTCCTATTATGTACACTTGTCATTAGAAATGAGAAGGTGAACTAGTTTTGTAACTGCTCCTCCAAGAAGAAGATGAAGAGTCACATAGGATTTACTAAAAAATTGTATAAAATAGAATAGAACCCCATTTGAAAGGGACTTTTTTGGATTTTCAAATGATGTATACACTCAAGAACTTATTCAAGGACATATACTTTGTTAATGAATATTGAGAAGCCCTCAGGGCCAGTGGGTATAGAAGGAATTCTTATGTATGAATAGATCTGAGTTGAGAACTATTTCGGGTGAAGATGGACATTGTTCCTATGGATTGTACGAATGTTATGTTATTATAGATTAATTCTGATACAATATGTGTTATTCTTTATTTTAGAGTATTTCTTTAAATATATTAATGCCTTGAGATTGTGGGTTGTTAATGTGTACATTATTGTAACCTAGACTATACACTTGTTTATGATCTTGCACTTTTATATCAGTTATCTATGTAAAAGTAGTGCGGGATTTGGTTTCAACTTACAACTCACTTGTCACTTTAGTGTGCTCCTATCTAGGATATGTTAAAGTAGGTTAGTGTTAACTTATCTTGCATTTCATACATAGACTCCATCTACATATTTACATTGCATATACATTCATCATCCACCCTCATCGGCAAACTGATCCACAACCGACCAAAAACCTCTTAAAAATAGTAACAATGGCAGTCGGGCCAAATTCTGGATGGGTCACCTAATCCAAACAATGTATAGTCTAGCTGGGAATGTGTATCGGGGAGAGCCCCTTACTGTTTTCGGGAGAATTTCAACTCGTCAACAAAACCCAAATGGGAGAAAAATACAAAATGATTTCTTATATATATCAAGAATATATTCATAGGAAGCACCAACTTCCCAATTCTCTAGCACCAATTGGAAGGAGGCTCCAACCCCCTATTTAAAGGATCCAACCTAAAGGAAGCTACAACTCCCTGAATTCTCTAGCTACAATTGGAAGGAGGCTCCAATCCCCTAGTTTACAAGTTCCAACTTGAAGGAAGCTACAACTCCCTGAATTCTCCAACTACAATTGGAAGGAGACTCCAACCCCCTAGTTTACAGGATTCAACCTGAAGGAAGTTCCAACTCCTTGAGTTCTCAAGCACTAACCAGAAGGAGGATACAACCCCCTTTCCTTTCTTTGTCCTGCCGCCTCGAAATATAAGTGTAGACTCAACCTGTCACTACCAATAATATTGTCACTGTCATTGTCTCATCAACCTATAATTGACCTATCATCCAACCTGACATTGTCATTGTCACATCAAACTGAAACTGATGATCAACCAATCACCCAACCTGTCATTGTCCCTATTACCATCATTGTCACTATCACATTCATTGTCACTGTCACTGTCACTGATATACCATCATCAACCAACTATAACCAAATTCACTCGCATGGATACCAAAACTTATCTGAAAATGATAAAGACTTGTATTCTTGAAAATATTTGCAAGTTTTAATTCAAGTGTTCTTATGCAAATGGATCAATTTTGCAAACACAATTTTTATAGAAATTACACATTCAAGATGCATATAATCAACAACAAATAACCGTGAACAGAAAACACATAACACAGCAAATGATAAAGGAGTTCACCCGTCTCTTGGGCTACATCCCCTGGTCCAGCTTCCAATGGATCTTTTGTATTATTTTATCAATGTGTTAAAATATGTGCTTTACAATGCTCAAAATGCCAAATAGATGGCTCCAATGGCTTCAGAACGTCCAAAAACCCCTAGTTGGGCTTTTTCGGCACCTGGTTTGGCCAAAAATTGCAGAAGATAGGCTTCTTGGAAGTTCCCCTTAAAACTTGTTGTCTCTGGATCGCCAAAATGCACCTCTGCCTCCTCAACCTAGCCCCAACACGCATATTTGTGTTAAATCCTAGCACCGGACGCAACCGCAAAATGGTGCAAACTGTAGGACGGTTAGGGTGCGCCTTGTCCCTAACCACCAAAACCATGGACATATGGGTCACCATGTGACCGCGCGCACATACAAAAAGGCCAAGGTTGAAACTCTATGGAAATGCACCAAGTGTCAAGCGCACGGGCCCCGATTGCATTTGAAAAATGCATGCAGCAACGGTTATATGGTGGATATGTATATGACCGGGGGCCGGGGCTAAGCCTCGGCCTGAACCGCACCCCCATTTCAAAACATATGCAATTTAAATAAATTGAAAACCATATATATATTAAGAATTAACGGTGGGCGCGTCGGTTGGGCGGCCCTTCCCAAGGCTCTTCCCCTGCCCGGAGGTCGTGGGGTCGAGTCCTGCCAACTACATAAATTTTAAACCATAACCAAGGTGACACGTGGCGGCCCTTGTTTGGGACACGTGTCACCAAACCATTTGCCACCAATGCCACGTGTCAAGCAACGATTCATCATGTTAATTAAGGTTGGTTGTCATTGATGTCAACCCTTGAAGACCCGTAGCACAAAGTTTTGGGTAATGGACCCAATAGTGTTTGATGTAAATATGGCTCATTATTGTTTTTTCATGGTTGATAAGAAGTAAATATGGATGAACTCCAAAGTGGTCCCCTTATGGTGAAAGCCCTCACGGGAAGACGCTTTGTG
>ML779372.1:518528-561623 GCA_009831015.1 Picea engelmannii
CCTTTCTGAGATCTTCATCTTCTGTAGGAATATGTTCATGTCTCTCTTCATGAGCCATACTTGGTGAATGCCTCCTTGAAGCTTGAGGTGATGATATAATCTTTCTTCTTGAAGGATGGGAACTTGGCTCTACAAGTTGACCTTCTCCTCTTGTGAGTTTCAACCGTGTGAGCATCATAAAACAAAACACTTGCAAATAATCAAGCCTTCAAAAACCTAAGCTCTTATACCAACTTGATCTGAAAATGATAAAGACTTGTATTCTTGAAAATATTTGCAAGTTTTAATTCAAGTGTTCTTATGCAAATGGATCAATTTTGCAAACACAATTTTTATAAAAATTACACATTCAAGATGCATATAATCAGCAGCAAATAACAGTGAACAGAAAACACATAACACAACAAATGATAAAGGAGTTCACCCCTCTCTTGGGCTACATCTCTTGGTCCAGCTTCCAATGGATCTTTTGTATTATTAGCTCAAAGTGTTAACATATGTGCTTTACAATGCTCAAAATGTCAAATAGATGGCTCCAATGGCTTCAAAACGTCCAAAAACCCCTAGCTGGGCTTTTTCGACACCTGGTTTGGCCAAAAATTGAAGAAGATAGTCTTCCTGGAAGTTCCCCTTCAAACTTGTTGTCTATGGATCGCCAAAATGCACCTCTGCCTCCTCAACCTAGCCTCGACGCGCATAGTTGTGTTAAAACCTAGCACCGGATGTAGTCGCAAAATGGTGCGAACTGTAGGATGGTTAGGGCACACCTAGCCCCTAACCGCCAAAACCATGGACATATGGGTCACCATGTGACCGCGTGCACATACAAAAAGGCCAAGGTTTAAAATCTATGGAAATGTGCCAAGTGTCAAGCACGTGGGCCCCGATTGCATTTGAAAAATGCGCGCGGCAACAGTTATATGGTGGATATGTATATGACCAGGGGCCAGGGCTAAGCCTTGGCCCGGACCGCACCCCCATTTCAAAACATATGCAATTTAAATAAATTGAAAACCATATATATATTAAGAATTAACGGTGGGCATGCCGGTTGAGTGGCCCTTCCCAAGGCTCTTCCCCTGCCCGAAGTTCGCGGGGTCGAGTCCTTCCAACTACATAAATTTTAAACCATAACCAAGGTGACACGTGGCAGCCCTTGTTTGGGCCACGTGTCACCAATCCATTCGCCACCAATGCCACGTGTCAAAAAATGATTCGTCGTCCAACTGCCAACCAACACCTGCCACGTTTCGTACGGCCCTGCCACATTAGCATCTTCCACGTTTCGTACGGCCCTGCCACATTAGCATCTTCCACGTGTCGTACGGCCCTGCGACGTCAGCATCTGTACGGAATGTACGGACTGTACAGTCAGCACATTTTTTTTACCTGTTTGAGGATTTGAACAGAACGCGATATCTCACTCATCTGACGTCTGTTTGAACCCAAACGAGTTGCGTTGGGTTCATGAGGACGAGGCCTACGCACCCGTTCTATTTGAAGTGATTCCGAGCACTTTGAATTTTGAGCAAAATTTGATCCCCTGGATCAAAAACCATCATCAAACCATGTACATCAACCATGTACCAGAAGCTATACCATACCATGTACAACAACCAAAACATGTGCCACACCATGCACATCAACCATGTACCAACACATCCAATGCATGTACCTCAAACATGTGTCATAACCTCATCAAGAAGTGCCTCGACAATGTGATAACATCACTGTGACATATACCAAACCAGATGCCAAGATATCCAATATATGCTTTAATCCATGTACCATAACATCACCAAGGTGTACCTTAATAATATGTACATATGTCCAACCATGCCTCAATCATGTATCAAGACATAACCCTCGAAATACATGTAAAACATACCTTTAATCATGTAGCATACCTGATACACAAGATTACAGACCTGTAGCTCTTCCTCAGCCTCAACAACTTGATACTAGCATCCTCCCCAAATTTACCTTAGCCTCGTAGGACTAAGACCATTCAACTAGCAGGGCCTCGCAGGATGAGGGTCGTACAACCCGTTGGGGTGCCTCGCAGAACACCAGTAGCCTAACCCATGCAGGTCAACTGAATCAGGGTTTTCTCATATAACCCTCTCCCACCTGCAATCATGAAACTTTCACACTCCTTACTCTTTTGTTGCTTCAGATTCACCGTCTCAGATTCAAGAACAGATCATTTACTCACATAGAAGATATTCAACAACTTGTGTGTGAAACTGTACTTATTAGAGGCTTCTTGAAGTGTATTTATACTTTTCCAGATGACTTATTTCCTTAGCTTAACGGTCGACTTGTACTTTCTTGTTATAACCACTTTACCCTTTAATTAATGACTTTTAACTTCTTGTTATAACCGTTTAGGTATTTCTTAACCATTCTTTGGGGCTTCCAATTTCATGACCTCATAACTCCTCAACCGTGAGGAACTACGTGACGTACCACCTACCACTGGAAACAACATGATGAGGACTATCCATCTGTGAGTGTGTTACTTGCATTTACATTGTCCTTCGTATCCTTATTCCTCAAACAACTTTGGGCTTCATGACCACACCTTTGGGGCTTCTTGTAGACTTCTTCAAATGCAACCATCACATTTGTTGAAATCAATGACAACCACTTCTATCAACATAAATGACAACTGACTATCCAAAAACATCAATGACAACCACTTCTATCGACATCAATGACAACTGACTATCCAACAACATCAATGACAACTGACTATCCAACAACATCAATGACAAAAAACTATCCAATAGAAGAGTCAACTAAGATGTCAATTGAGTGGTTTATTAATAAGTCGACTAAATGGTCAACTAAGCATTTGACTAGTCGGGCAGTTAGAATACAACAATCGACCGATGCATAGAATAAGGTAGAAATTAAGGGATTTTGCATGCACCCTAACCAATCTATGTGGATCTCATCTTCCTCACTTCAAAGGGAATTGGTTACTTCCTAGACCTATATAAGATGTCCCTATGGGTTGATCTAAATGAGTAAGTGAGTGTGTTGTGTATGAAAATATTATGGTTTCTTATATATGTTCAACTATGCTTGGTTGTGATTAAGTGGTGTAACGATGTCTTTAGACGCCACCTCTCTCTTATAATACTATCTCTCTGATCTACCTGATCCTCTGATTCTCCAACATGGTATCGGAGCCAATAGTTTGAGATCTATCATGTTGTCTAAAAGTCTTGTGGAGGTTGTTGGTTGTATGCAATCCTAATGAGTCAGATCTGTCTAGTAGATTGACTCAAGGTTATGACTCACGAATTGAATCTAGGATTATATATATATATCAACATTATGAGTTCCAAGCCAAAGTCTTTGGTTCTAAATGGCCATAATTCTATAATTTGGACATATGATAAGGTAACATTATTGAGAAGTAAAGTGTTATAGCAATTTACAAAAACTGAAGTTCTAGATCCAAAGTATGATCAACGGAATTTTTCCATCAATGGGAAGAAGGATGAGGTTGTGGGAGTCATTACAATCTACATCTCTAGGGAAATTCGCTTTCATACAAGCGAGATTGACTACTAGAATGCTTTTTGGAAGAAGCTAAACACTTTGTTTGAATACCTAATTTAGGTAAAGTTATGTATATTGAGAAAGAGTTTATCTCTCTCTTTTGAATGAATTGAAGACTATCTGGCTTGTGTGAAGGAACTTCAATTTAAATTGGGTGAATGCGGAAAACATTTTCCCAAAAAATATGGTGAGCTCATAGAACTGATCCTAATGAATTTGAAGACACAATATGATGTGTTATGTTGGACGCTCTGTGCCAGTTGAACCTGCAAAAAAGATGATGGAAAGGATTATTTTTAGACTCTTTCTAGTCTACTAATTAGGGAATATGAAAATTGCTTAATAATTTGAAAATTTAGGTCAAGCATTAGGCCCATTCAATGAAGGGAAAAGATCGATAGAATTGTAGAGAAAGAGGTCGACTAGAGAAATGACATGATTGCATTAGCTGGATTGATAATAAGAATCATGGTGATCAAACTTCAGTTAAGAAAGGTAGAAAGAAGAAGACTTTCCACTATTGTGGGAAATTGGGACATATGGAGAAGGATTATTGGCAGACGACAAAGGACCTAGAGGAGAAAGTGAAGAAACTTGAAGGAGGCATGTTGATTGGAAGATCGACCAACTTGTAGAACCAAACTTCAAAAGGTAAGGCAAATAACTATAAATTTTATGTTAGTACTTCTCTAACCTTGCATGCTCATACTTCTAAGAGTGGATGCATAGTCAACTCTGGTTGCACCCATCATATGGCCAAGGATGCTTCTCCCTTCTCTTCATTAATCTTTGTAGCAGATGATTATCCACTTACTATTGTTGGTTGTGGAAATATTGAATTTCATAATGGTGTGATCATTGGTGGGTATCATGTACCTAGCCCGAGTGAAAATTTGTTGTCTATACCCTAACTAAATCAGAATGGCAAGAAGGCAGAGTTTCGTAAAGAATTTTTTGTTATGAAGAACATGCACATCAAATTTGTTTTTTTTGTCGAACGATTCCTTGATCCAAAGGATAGAATGCATAAGTTTTGTGACTTTGCTAAGAAATAACCAAGACCAACTACACTAATAGCTCACACCAATGACCAGAACAAACTTTGGCATGAATGACTTGGACATTTGAATTTTTTAAGCTTGAAATTGATGGCGAAACACAACATGGTTACTGGACTACCAAAGATTGCTTCCCCTGATGAAGTATTTGAAGGATGTATGTTTGGAAAGCATCATCGGATTGGCTTTGAAATAGGGAAAACTTGGAGAGAAAAGACTCAGTTTGAACTTATCCATATGTAGAAAAGAACCATCACTATCCAGTGCAATGTATGTATTGACCTTCATTAATGAATTTTCTAAGTATGCTTGGGTATATTTCTTGAAGAAAAAGAGTCGTTTCTTTTAAAATTTCAAGGAATTTAGGCCATTTGTTGAAAAACAATGGAGGAAAATATGCAGGCAAAGATTTTGAAAAGTACTTAGTATAGAATGGTATCTCTTGGAAAATATATGTACCTTACATAGCTCAGTAGAATGGAATTGCTAAAAGAGCTTGAATTTTGTCAGAATGGCACGTTGTTTACTTTGAGCTTGTTACCGCCCAAACTAGTAGCCTTTGTAGAGGTGATAATGGGGATAAGCACAACATGTGAAACACACCATTGTCACCTTAGCTCCATATCCCCTTCACTTTATGCCATCTCCTTGAAGCCTCGATGGGTGCCCCAATCCACGGAAACAAACATGTACAGTACCTCAGGGTAACTTATGATCCAGGACATTTCCAAATTACACACTTCGATATATAGTTAAATAGACCAGTGCTAGTGGAGTAGCCAAATGCCTTGAGAATATTCAACTAAGAACTAGGGAAATAATTGCCACAATATAAAGAGGGCTATGATCTAATTAATTAAGTTCTGAGATCTAAAATAAATATGCTACAACAAAAATATAAATCAACACTATGATGTCACTCTTTGGATTAAGAAATAAGTACCTTTTACCGCACAAGAGTGGGATCTAATCGCATTAAAAAACAATGGTATACTTGAGCCGCCTATTGGAATATGTATGTTGAAAATTGGACAATATTGCTACTATCCACAAATTCTAGAATCTGATATATGAAAAATAATGTAGAAAATGTAGATTTTTGTGAGGAAAAGCACCTCAAGAGTGCCTAAAAGAACTTGTAATGATGAACATTGGGTACTTTGGCTAGGGAAATGAACAAAGTATGTAAAAACAAATCAGAAATGAATGATTTCAAGTATAATTTTATAATAAACATGTAACTAGCTCAAACTTGCAAAAAAAAGTGGTGAATCCCCAAGGGTTTCACCAAAAATAAACAAAATTCAAAATAACGGCTATGAAGCACTTAGGAAACAAATTTCGCCATTAGAAAGTGTTAGATATAATTTATAAGCAATCCACAAGTGAAAACATAGCTAAGGTAGTGTTAAGATTCACCTTTTAGGGTTTGGTCAATTCTGATTTTCTTTGCTGCAATTTAATTTTCAGAATTGATTAACCACTTAAATCAGCCCACAAAATGTTAGATAAAATATTTAAGCACAAACATGTGGGGGTCATTTTCCCTATTAGGGTTAAATATCAACAATTTACCCTAAACCCTTGGACAAAAATGTCTAGAAAATGAAAATAAACCATTAACTTTGCACTAGACAATAAGTAAATATTTTCCTACGGTATATCTTTTATGTTTTTTGTATTTTTATATTTTATATGACACAAAAGGAAATAATTTGAGTTTTTAGGGTTTTTGTGGTTGGTTGTTGGGAGTTAAGCTCAATGCATGTCTCCACTTATGGCTTATGGGGTTAAGAATTATGCCCCTCTAAGAATTGGTTATTCAATGTTTATGGATTAGAGTCGGAGACTAGTGCCTCAAGGCTAGTAGTCCCTTGTCTAATCAAAACTAACCATGAAAACCAAGGCCCTACAAGAAGAGTTTCCTCAAGAGAATAGCCTTCACCAACAATATCAACAAAATATTGGAAATAATGCTTAAAACCATTTTCAAGGAGTATAAAATTAATCAAGACAAGAGACAAACACTTACCAAATCATTTTAAGGAAGATGGAAGAAATACCAACCCTAGACATGATCCTTTCAAGTATTTGTGCAACTCCTCAATGGATCAATCTAGCTAGCTTTAGTAAAAACTTATATATGCACAATAGTCTTTGAAATACCAAGAAGATAACCAAGAAATGAAGAGCTCCAATAATTGACACCAAAACACCAAGTAAAAGATCTTCCATTAATGGCTTAAAATGATCTCCAAAAATTCACAATAAATTGGAGTGAGAGGAGGGTCTATATTTATAGATGAGGCTCACAACTCCTTCCCATTCTTTATTCCCTAAATCCAGGTTAAGGAATCCAAACAAAAGTGAGTTGTTATCCACACAACTTGGAGACTAAGTCAAATTATAATTAAACGCTACTTTACATGCTTGAAACCCTCCTAGCTCCCACGTTCACCCTTAAAGTAGGGAACGACCTCTCCAAAAGTCCAAATAAGGCTTATAAAAGTGAACGAATTATTTTTTGGGGCTATCAAGTCTTCAAAAAGTGATCGAAAGTCCATCCACATAATCCAAACAAAAGTGAGTTGTTATCCACACAACTTGGAGACTAAGTCAAATTATAATTAAACGCTACTTTACATGCTTGAAACCCTCACAAAAAGGGTGATGTCAACCTTTTAAGGGGGACAATTTTTCCTTAGGGTGCAATGTTCCATCCAAAAGTGGCCTAGGAGGAATTAAAACACGGAAAAGAATGATCCTTGGACATCCTAGCTCCCACGTTCACCCTTAAAGTAGGGAACGACCTCTCCAAAAGTCCAAATAAGGCTTATAAAAGTGAACGAATTATTTTTTGGGGCTATCAAGTCTTCAAAAAGTGATCGAAAGTCCATCCACATAATCATGGGTGCGTGCCATGTCATATCCCCAAGGTTTAAAGTCACTTAAGTGACCTCCACATCATCATGTTGGCTCAAATAAAACCCCAACACTATCATGAAGTGCCCCATGTGAGGGTCAACTCTCTTTAGTAAGTAGAAACACCTCCAAAAAGTGTCAAAAGAGGGAGCATTCTAGCATCTTTCACATGACATGTGTATAGGGTGTTCATGTGGATGCAAATAGCTCGTATGTGACTCGAAGAGTGTGACCAGTGCCTCGAAAAATGTGACATGCCTTGAAATTTGTGAGACTGCCTTGGAAAACGTGAAACTGGACAATCATGTGTAGAATCATCTCCAAGGGCCCATGACCAAAGTGTGGTACATACATAAGAAAGAGAGGGTCCATGTGGGGTAAAATAGGTGTGTTAAACCATGGGTGTGACAACCCCTACAAAGCGCAATCACCTTTTACATACCAAAAAGAGTAAGTGAATAGTTAGGGCCTTATAAATATTGTATCCTAGTAGATCCACCTTAGAATGTCAGTATACTTGCCTAGGACATAAATTCTCAACATGGAGGGAGTTAACACCACCAATGGATAGTCGACTAGAGCAATAAAACCCAGCACCCTAAGAATGGGGACTAAAAGGACATGTCATGACCGTCCACCTAAGGGGATCTGGGCAACCAACTAATCAACACGTGTACATCAATCATCCAGTAATGGACACATACAAAAAAATAATCACACTTTGGGCTCATCAAAGTGGTCACGCCTTGTGAAAAAAATTAGGGTACACTATAGAGAATCTGAGGTGTAATAGAGATAAAGGTATACCAACTAAGTTTTGGGCATAAGTTGTCTATTGCTTAAACTATTTATTGAATTTGATTCTGACTAAAGTTTTAGGGGATGTGACTCTAGTCAAAAAATTGAGCATAAGGAAACCCTTAGTCATACATATTAGAACATTTGGATGCATTGCATGGACTCGTGTTCCAGATGAAAGAAGAAAGAAATTGGATGCAAAGAGTCATGCTTGTACCATGATAGGATACTCCAAAGGGTTGTAGTCCTATGAATTGTTTGACCCTATCAAACAAGAGATTTTCCATAGAAGAGTTGTCTTGTCTGATTAGAAGACCTTGTGTATCACTCTGTTGAATTCCTCTTATTGTTGAGAATAAAATTATACTGAGAGGGGGGGGGGTCATTATAAGACCTTTTTTTTCTTTTTAAAACATTCTTTAACCATAATAAAACAATCACATATGATATCTCTTAACTACAGAACACAAAACACAAGATTTACGTGGAAACCTTTTCGGGAGAAAACAGCAAAACTTCTTTTTATAATTATTTGTAGGCACCAACATGCTGAAGACACTAATCCCCACTGGTACAAATCTTAGTAGGAGACAGCCTACTCTTACAAATCTTGGTAGACACCAATCTACTAGAGACATCAATCCCCACCGCTAAGCACCAACTTAGCAAGAGACACCAATCTCTTTGTTCGAGCAGCACCAACATACTCTTACAAATATTCATAGACACCAGTTTATTGGAGACACCAATCCCCACTGCTAAGCACCACCTTAGCAAGATTCACCAATATCTTTGTGAGCTACACCAAACTTCATTGTTTTTGCTTTTGACTTCTACCTTCACTAGGTCTACTCGTTTCTTTTTCCTTCACCAGGTCTACTCATTTCTTCTACCTTCACCATGTCTACTCGCTACTTATGCCTTCACTAGGTATGCTCATTGTTTCTTCCTTCACCATGTATGCTCACTACTTTTGCCTTTACCATGTCTAACCAAAATTTGAATTTCCAAATGGTAAATTTCCCAAAGATTTTTGTTTTGGGCCTCTTCCCAAGAACGAACTTGTACAGCATACCACGTATCCAATTTTGTCTAATGTACTTTTGCATGTCTCCTTTTTTCTTTAAAAATTTCATAGTCTTAAGAGTCCCAAAAAAGAAGTTATAGTGAAAATTCCAAACTGACCTGTTTGAAACTAATCTCAAGACCATTCAAAAACTCTAACTTCCACAGACCATATCTCAAAAATTATAGTGAACCAACATCTGATTTTTTTACTTGAGGTACTTATGTATGTCTCCTATTTTACTTTTCCAAATACCATGGGAAAATACCCAAAACCATGGGTTTGAAACCCCCATTTTACTTTTTACTTTTTAATTTTTCACGTGCACCCCTTTCTTAATATACTTGTAAACCTGTATATATAAACCAATCTTGGAAATGTTATGTGTATTGTAATTTTGTAATATGAAATTAATGACAACATTAATTGTTTGAAATAAATGGAAATAATTCCACCAATCTTCGCTTTTGCCATTGATGGCAATCTTTCAACGAAACACATAGTTAATCAAGCATAGAAAGAATTATCCCCTTGTCTGTGATTCTCCCCCTATCCACGACTTTCCCCCCTCACATCAATGGAAAAGGGATGCTCCCCTTGAGCTTGTGCTTCTCCTTAAGCACTTAGTGATGAGATGGATATTACTCCCTATTTTTGTCTAAGATATTCAAATGTCTCTTTGCGAATGGGTTTTGTGAAAATATTTGCAATTTGTTCTTTGGTGACAATATATTCCAACTTGACATTCTATTTTGCTACTTGTTATCTTAAGAAGTGATACTTGATTGGAATGTGCTTTGTTTTGAGTGCATAACAAGATTCTTTGAAATATTTATTGCACTTGTGTTTTCACAAATTATTGATATTGGGTGATCATAGTCTGCCTTAATATATTTTAATGTCTACTTCATCCAAAGAACTTGTGTGAAACATGGTGTTGTTGCTATATACTCAACCTCTGTTGTGGATAGAGAAACTGAACATTGTTTCTTTCTCAACTAGGACACTAGATTTTTGGCCACAAAGAATCATCCTCCACTTATACTTTTCCTATCATCAACAATGCCTACCCAATCTACATTTGTATATGTTGATAGAGTAAAATATTTACCTCTTGAGTATCACAAGCTTAAATCCAAGGTGCCCTTTAGATATCTGAATATTATTTTCATTGCTTTCACATGAGTTTCTTTTGGTATAGCTTAAAACCGCGCAACCAATCCTACTACGTGTGCATGAGTTTATTTTGGTGCATCTTGAAACCATGCAACCAATCCTACTACTTGCATAATTTCTAGCCTTGATGTTGTCATATATAGTAGGTTGCCAACCATTGACCTATACAATGTTTCATTTACTTCTAAAGATTCATCATCTTTGCTCAATTTACAACCTGTGACCATGGGTGTGTTGACTGGTGCACAATCTTCCATTCTAAACTTATTCAACATTTCCTTGATATAATTGGTTTGTGAAATGAATATGCCTTTGTCGAATTGAGAAATCTATAAAACAATAAAGAATGACAATTCACCAAGCATAGACATCTCAAATTCCTTTTGCATTTCTATTGCAAACTCTTGGATCATTTTGCTCATATTGCCTCCAAAAATGATGTCATCTACGTAAATCACAACAATCAATTGATTTTATCCTATTGTCTTGATGTAGATATTATTGTCAGCAATTCCTCTTTTGAAGCCTTTTTGTTGTAGATATTTGTCAAGTATTGAATACCAAGCTCTGGGACATTGTTTTATCCCATAGAGTTTTTTCTTCAATCTGCATACATAATTCTTATTTTCCGATAATAAGAATCCTTTTGGTTTTTCAATATATACTTCTTCCTCTAAATTACCATTGAGAAAGGAAAACTTGACCTCCATTTGATAGACTTTGAAGTTCTTGAAACACGCAAATGTTAAAAACATTTTGATAGCTTCTAGTCTTGCAACCGGGGCAAAGTTTTCTTCGAAATCAATACCTTAATCTTGAGCATAGCCTTTACAAAACAATATCGCTTTCTTTCTTATTATTGGTCCATCTTCATTCAACTTGCTCCTAAAAATCTACTTACTGCCAATCACATTTTTATCTTTTGGTCTTGGAACAAGTTCCCATGTCTCATTCTTCTCAATTTGATTCAACTCTTCTTCCATGGCATCAATCCAATGCTTGTCTTCTCTAGCTTTTGTAAAGTTCTTAGGCTCTATTTTAGATATAAAAGAGAAGTTTGCATGTTCTAGTGCACTTGCTAGTCTTCTTCTAGTTTGAACTACCATATCTTTATCACAAAGAATTAAATTTTCCGAATGATTCTTTCGGGCAAATCCAGATGGTGTCTTTGTATCTTGACGTTCTGATTCTTCATCTTCATTTTCTTCTCCTTCTTCTCCTTCTACTTCTTATTTGCAGCTTGGATCCTCTATTTGAACATGTACTTTCACCTTATGATGCACTGCTTCATCCACTTTCACATTGGCATAGTCTACGATTTTTCCTAATGCTTTATTGTAACATCGATAAGCCTTGCTTCTTGATGAATAACCTGGAAATATACCTTCATCAACTCTGGAGTCAAATTTTCCCAAGTCCTCATCATCTCTATTTATGTAGCACTTGCTTCCGAAAACTTTGAACTATTTAATTGTTGTTGGTCTACCCTTCCATAATTCATAAGGTGTTGTGTTGTTGTTGACTGTGATTTGCCCTTTATTCAAAATGTAGATTGAGGTGTTGACTGCTTCTCTCCAAAACCTATCTAATAGATTAGCTTCATTCAAGATTGTTCTAGCAATCTCTTGTATGGTTCTATTATTTCTTTCTACCACTCCATTCTATTGTGGAGTTCTTGTAGCTGAAAAATCTCTCATTATTCCATGAATCTTGCAAAATTCTTCAAATTCATTTGAGATAAACTCACCTCCTTTGTTTGATATCAAGCACTTGATTTTCAAATCAGTTTCGTTTTCAACCAAGGCTTTGAATGCTTTGAACTTCTCAAACGCTTCAGATTTTTCTTTTAGAAATGTAACTCATGTCAATCTAGAGTAATCATTAATGAGCAACATGAAGTAATTTTCACCTTGTAGAATTTCTTATATTCTTGTAGGCCCACAAAGATCTATATGAACGAATTCCAATGGATTTGTTGTTTAGTAATCATTTGATTTGAAGCTTTCTCTTGTCTATTTCCAATATTGGCATTGCTCGCAAAGAGTGTTTGAAGGTTTAGCAATCTTTGGCATGTCTCTCACTGCTTGTTTGGTGTTGAGTTTTACTAGATTATCAAAATTCACATGACCCATTCTTCTATACCATAACCAACTCTCATTTATTTGTCCCATATAGAATTTTTCTCCCTTGATCTCATTGAGGATATATACATTAATTGAGGTTCTATATGCATTTTCCATTAATCTTCCTGAGATTTTATTCCTTATCTCGCAACCTTTAGGGTTAGGTTTTTGGATGTCAAGGGTTTTTGGCATTCTTTCTTATTGTAAAAATGCCTTCAGAGCCTCATTGTAACTTTCTTCTGGCGAATGCGTGCTGCCGTCACATCTCTTCTCATAGATAAGCCGCCACCATTCCAGCAAGCTTGTTTCTGCTGCATTTTACAGTTTCAACTTATTTCGTTATTGAATAGAAAACCAGTTTTACTGTATCTTTGTTATTTTGTGTTAAGAACCTATTAGTAATCTGTATTCATTTCGTTCTTCTCATAAAATCTGGATCAGTGGTATCAGAGCGGTTTTCTCCTTGTCGTCTTAATGCATGTCCCCAACGAGGTCGGAGTACAAAGAGTTGGGTCTCAAGCTTGTTTCTCTTGAGGACAGAAGCTCTCGCACGCCCAAGCGACCTCCCATGGCAGGAGAAAAGAAATATGACAAGACAGGAGAGCCTTTCAAACTGTCGATTGAGGAAGCCCTCACGCAACAGAGGAACGAGATGATGGATAGTTTCGCGCAAATCCTTCGACGACTACCAACAAGCGACGCATCTTCTTCGAACGGAGGTGCCACCCCCTTCAAGGTACAAATAAACTTTTATATTCCCATATTTGAAGGTCAGATAGACGCAGATGTTGTAGACAAGTCATTGAATATACTAGAAGGGTATTTTTTTGTCCATAACTTTTCGAATAGAGAAAAGATTACTTTTGCGCTCCTCAAAGTCGTTCCCCATGTCAAAGATTGGTGGGAAACTTTCTGTGAGCAAAAGGAAACGGAGGAAACCTCATTATTTTTAGTCATGGCCACCTGGGAATCCTTCAAGGATGTTATTAAGGAACAATACTACCCTGTCGGGAGTTATGACGACTTGTATACCAAATGGACCACACTGCGGCAAGAAAGAGACCAAGCAGTGGCGAATTTCACAAATATCTTCCATACCTTGCACACCAAGTTGGGTATCAAATATTAGGAGCGACATATGGTGCTCAATTATCGCGGTGCTCTGCATAGATACATCCAGACTGAAATGGAATTTCTGCACATCTCATCCTTGGGCGCAGCCTACCGATATGCCGTCAAAATTGAGCAGAAGCTCAAACAAAAGATGCGGCAATTTGGGCCTGGGAACCCCTCACAACAAAAGCTAGGAAAGGGCGTCCCCAACCCACCGAACAAAGGACAAAGAAAATATGGACAGTATCAAGACAACCAGTCCAAGCCATAAGCAAATAAGGAAACTGAAAAGACAAAGAAAGATACCGGGAAGTGGTGTGACTTCCATAAGAGCCCTTGGCATAACACTGTTGACTGCCGCTCAAAGCAGTCGTTGGTGGCCGAAGTGAAAGCCTTTGAATCAAATGTGGAAGACGGATCATTGATGTGGAACCCAGTGCCACCATTGCTACCACCAATCTCCAGCCTAATGAACCAGACGAGCCAGAAGAAGGAGAGTACCTATTCCATTCACAGATGTGCGTAAAAGGTACCCCACTGCACTTCATCGTTGATAGCGGTAGCCAGAAGAACCTCATCTCAGTAGAGGTCATCAAGCGACTGGCCCTACCAACAACGTTTCACCCACAACCCTACACCATTGGATGGCTCCGCCAAGGAATCGATATCCGCATCAGCCAACAGTGTCGACTATCGTATGACATCAAGACCTTCAAAGACGAGGTATTGTGTGATGTTGCTCCTCTCGAAGTTTGTGATGTTATTTTGGGACAACCTTATTTATAGAAACATCATGGTATATATGAGTCTAGGCCTCGTAGTGTTATTATTACTTTGAACAGGAAATTGTACAGGATACCCGAGGCAGTCCCACCTAGTGTTATTTCCTTGATCTTTGCTAAGCAATGTAGGAAGGTCATCTCTCAGATGGGGAAGTTTGTCTTCTTCGTGATTCGCTCTCAGAATAAGCGAAAGATCACAGCCACATCGAGGATCTCTGCGACTGACCTCTCCACACAGCAAAAGTAGGTAGATAAAGTCATGGAAGAATACTCAGATATCTTCTCCTCACCTACAGGGGTACCTCTACATTGCCAGGTTAAGCACCCCATCGATCTGACCCCCTACGCACCGCTTCCCAATGGGCCAGTCTATCGTCACTCTTTGTTAGAGAATGAGGAGATCAAGTGGCAGATCCAAGAACTGCTCCACAAGGGGCACATCCGCCACAGCTCATAACCTTGCGGGAGCCCAATCGTGCTGGTACAGAAGAAAGATGGAACCTGGCGACTCTGTATTGATTATCGAGCTCTGAATAAAATCACAGTCAGAAATCGGTACCCGATTCCCCGAATCGATGACCTCCTTGATCAACTCACAGGGGCCAAGTACTTTAGTAAGATTGATCTGAAGTCTGGCTACCACTAGGTCCCGATAGAACAGACATATGTATGGAAGATCGCCTTCAAGTCAAAGGAAGGCCTTTTTGAATGGTTGGTCATGCCCTTTGGTTTGACAAATTCTCCAGCCACTTTCATGAGGATGATGGATGATATCCTGCGACCATTCACCAATACTTTTGTAGTGGTGTATCTGAATGACATTCTAATTTATAACAAGACTTGGGCTGAACACTTGCAGCATATTCAGCAGGTTCTGCACACCCTGCGGCAACCCAAGTTATACGCCAACTTGGAAAAATGCTCCTTCGACATGGGCAGGGTCCATTACCTGGGATACATCATTGATTAGCATGGTGTACATGTGGATCCAGCCAAGATCCAAGTCATCCATGACTAGACAACCCCAACAACACTCACTGAGCTTCAGAGCTTCTTGGGCCTTGCCAATTTCTACCGCAGGTTCGTGTTGGGATTCTCCCATATTGCATGGGCCCTCAGCCAATAAACAGGGGTGGTGGTAAGGCAAAATTTGCATGGGGTCGGTCCCAACAACAAGCGTTTGATGATTTGAAGCAACGCTTGTGCTCAGCCCCAGTACTTTCACTACCTGACCTGCAACATCCCTTTAAGATCGAGACAGATGCTTCAGACTATGTTGTGGGATCGTTCTCACTCAGCATGGCCACCCCGTGGCCTATCATAGTGAGACACTGTTAGATATTGTCTGTAAGTACCCTACTTATGACAAATAAATGTACTCCATTGTATAAGCATGCCGCCAATAGAGACATTAAATTCTTGGGAAGGAGACAGTCATCCACACTGATCATAAGCCACTGCAGGTCATGCAGACACAGGGAAAATTGCAAAATGATTGCCATCAAAAGTGGTCCACATATTTGCAGCAATTCCACCTCAACATCAAGTATAAAACATGAAGCACCAATCACGTCACTGGTTGCCTCAGCAGACCACCAGTCGCAGCACTCACCACGGTGCTAGACTCTTGTGGCCATGTGACATCTGGATGGGCCCAACTCTATGAGACAGACCCTAACTTCGCCACCACCTACCAAATGTTGGGTGCAAACGCAGTTGTCGATAATTTTCATCTTCAGGATGGGTTGTTGTGTCGTATGGGCCATATATGTGTTCCATCAAGTGAGCAAGAGAAGCTGATCTGGGAAGCCCACTATAGTCGAGTGGCAGGACACTTCGGTGTCGAAAAGACAGTGGCGATGTTACAGAAACATTTCTACTGGCTGAAACTTTGACAAGAGGTCAACAAGTATATCAGGTCCTTCACTGCCTGCGCTATTGCCAAACCGACCACTAAGAAACAGGGCATGTACACCCCTCTTCCTACTCCTGACAGGCGATGGGAATCCATCTCAATGGAATACATTCCGGGCCTCCTATCCACCAAGCGGGGAAATGATTGTGTTTTTGTGGTTGTTGATCGCTTTTCTAAGATGGCGATTCTGGTTGCCTACAAGAAGAGCATCACAGTAGAGGCCACTGCCAAGCTCTTCTTTGAATGAGTTTGGGTACATTTTGGAATCCCACAAACCATTGTCTCGGATCGGGATAGTCGATTTCTCAGCACATTTTGGTCGAGCCTCTGGTCACTGCTGGAAACCAAGCTCAGCAAATCCATGACCTTCCACCCCCAGACAGATGGTCAAACCAAGGTTGTAAATCGAATGATTGTACATATCCTTTGCATGTATAATTCAAAGCACCCTCGCACATGGGATGAGAGCCTTCCTTATGTCCAGCATAGCTACAACCGAGCCCTGCATAGCTCAATCGGCCATAGCCCCTTTCAAGTGGGGTTGGGATTCTAACCATTGGGTCCCATAGATGTTTCACTTCCCCTTGCGGTCACCTCGACCGACTCATCTCCTGCTGCAACTGAATCTGAAAAAGCCACTCGGTTCATTGAGAAGATCCAGCACATCTGCCAATAGATTCAAGATATCCTATAGAAGTCCAATGACAAGTACAAACAGCACCATGATCAACATCGGGTGCCACATAAGTTTCAAGTGGGTGACAAAGTTTGGTTGCACTTGTAGAAAGAACGCCTTACAGGACCCCATCGGAAGCTTTGCCCACTATGTTATGGGTCGTACACTATCACCAAGGCCATGGGGGATAATGATTTTGAGCTCAACATTCCTCTTTTCCTTGGCCTGCACCCAGTGTTCAACGTGGATCTCCTTTGCCCTTATTTCCCACCATTATTGGACACCTCAGAAGTAGCAGAATAGTTGACACCAACAGAGCTCAAACCTGACTGCATACAACATGCGTCCAATGATCATATTGTGGACAGACAGATCAAGGGCACTTGACAACAAAGGATCCATCTTTATCGGGTCGTCAAAGTAGGACAGCACCTACACCAAGGCAAGTGGCTCACCCGGGGCCAAATTCAGCAAAAATTTCCTCATCTGATGGGGGACCTCAACGCAATGAAGACCATTTCTTAATAAGGAGGGAGGATTGATCCATATGGATATCGATGGCCACCCACCTTTTCAAACTGGCTCAAAATAGTTTTCTGACAATTTTGGCAATTTACTATTTTTAGCAGTTTTAACTTCCGAGGCCATTTTGAGGACCTAAATGAATTTTTTTTGGGATCGAGCTCCTTAAAAATATCCAAAGGCATGATTGAGCCCCCAAAATGAATCTCCTCAACTATAGCTTTCCAATGGGCTATCACACGCCTAAAACAGAGATTGTATGCAAAAGTTACGACCCCGGGAAGTTGATGTACTAACTTACCAAAACGGTGCCCACGTGACTTTTGGCGCTTCATCTCCTAGGGTTAGGTTTTTGGATGTCTAGGATTTTTGGCATTCTTGCTTATTGTAAAAAATCCTTCAAAGCCTCATTGTAACTTTCTTCTGGTGAATGCACGCTCCCGTCACATCTCTTCTCAAAGATATGCCGCCACCATTCCAGCAAGCTTGTTTCCGCTGCATTTTACAGTTTCGGCTTATTTCGTTATTGAATAGAAAACCAATTTTACTGTATCTCTGTTATTTTGTGTTAAGCACCTATTAATAATCTGTATTCATTTCATTCTGCTCATAAAATTTGGATCACATCAATGACAATAATTCCAACACTTATAGCCTATTGAGTGGTGATCCTTTGGAAGTTCTAAGGAATTTTGGATTAACCAACTACTTCACTAGATAGTATGGTTGGTCACTTTCCTGTCTAACTCAACCTAGAGTCAACCTTCCACAAAAAAATCAACTACAAGCTTTGGGACCCCTATTCAGTCCAAAACATGATGATCTTTGTATAGGAACTTCTTAAAAAATTGGGGTTTATCTTATCGAATGGGAAACCAATATAATTGAAGCTATTGGAGTTGATGCAAGAGACATCAATGACTAAAGAAAAACTAGAAGTAAAAAACAACATGGTAGCGTTGCTCTAATGTCAATCATGCTAGAGACATGTGATTTAGACACATATGCAAATGCACATAGTCAACTTGAATGGGATAATGCTAAGGCTGATGAGTATCACTCATTAATCAAGAATGACACATGGGATTTAGTTCCTTGACCATAAGGAAAGAATGTAGTAAAATGTCGATGGGTATACAAGACCAAATATACATTTGAAGGCATTGTTGAAAGACATGATACTCATTTGGTCACTAAAGGCTTTTCTCGACAAGAAGGCATTGACTACATTGAGTCATCAGAACTAGTTGCAAAGATGAACTCTTGTGTGTCGAGTGAAGAAATACTTGTATGGTTTCAAACCACAGGGGCTTCACCCTATTGACCAATATCTTATCGCGTTCATTCATAAAGGGGGTTTTTTAATTGTAAAAAATAAGGTCAATATATTGTAGGTATTGCGGGGGGGGAGGGGTATGTGGGGCCTCAAGNGGGGGTTATGTGGGGCCTCAAGGGTTTTATAGGTATTGGGGGTTTAAAAAGGGGTATCTAGCTAAAATAGGGGTTTATTTTATTGGAAAGATGTATTGGGAGGGGGGTTCAAAAAAGGATTTTGGGAGGTATTTACCAATATCTAGTGAAATTAGGGGTATTCTTTAATATCCCACAAACGTATGCACTATGTCACGGGTTCATTGAGTGAAGACCCCGTGTTTGAAACAGGCCCCCAAGGCATGGTATGAGAATATTGGTCACGTTTTCCTTAATCTTGGCTTAAAACACTATGAACAATATCACAATATCTATGTATTGCATGTACATGGGGAAACATTAATTGTTGCAATGTGTGTGGATGACCTAGTCATTGTTGGAAGCAATACTAATTCAATTTTGGGTTCGAAGAAACAATTAAAAAATGCATTTCAAATGACTCATCTTGGTCTATTTCATTTCTTTTTCGGCATCCAAATCTAACAAATGTATGATGGTATCTTTATTTCTCAACCTAAATATGTGTCTAATCTTTTATAAAAGTTCATAATGGAAGACTATAAACAATGTGCTACATCTTATCATCTAGGAGTGAAGCTAACTAGTGTGTGTGATTCTCTGAAAGTCGATGTTGCACTTTATTGATAGCTTGTTAGTAGCCTTATTTATTTAACTCATAGCCAACCTGATATTTCCTTTTTTTATCAGTGTTGTTTCTTGGTTTATGCAGGATCTGCAAGAAAGTCACCTTAAATCCACAAAGAGAATCATTTGTTATATCAAACAAACTTGCCAACATGGTATAAAATATTACAGTAATAAAGTGGATTAGTTAGCTTATTCCACTTATTTATATTGGGCTAAAGATGGAAACAATAGGAATTCTATATCTAGCTACATGTTTCGACTTGGCTCCTGATCCATTATCTAGTCCTATAAAAAGAAAAAGGTGGTTTATTTATCAACCACAAAAGAATAATATTGTAGTGCAGTGCATGTAGGCACAAAGGCCATGTGGATTTGACATCTCATGGGTGAACTTGGTTTTCCAATTGAGACATCAATTGTGGTATATTGTGACAATCAAATTGGGATATAGGTTGTAGAGAACTTCGTTGCACATACTAAAATGAAGCATGTGGAGCTCCATTCTCATTATTTGAGATAATTAGTATAAGAAAAGGTTGTAAATGTTGTTTACTACAGGACAACTAATCATTTTGCTAATATATTTATGAATCTTCTCTCGGAATTTAAGTTTGTGAAACTTCACACTATGCTTGGGCTTCAAGAAACTACAATTATGGAGGGGTGTACAGAAGCAATTTCACCTCCTAAATCTCTATAGCAATGTGTTGATGGGGGTGTGTTGGAACAATATGCTATGCAACTTCATCACACCTCTGGATATTCTTGAGACAATCAGTCGACAATTGACAGTCAACTAGAAGAGTCAATTAAGAGGTCAACTGAGTGGTGAAGTAGATGGTTGACTAAACATTTGAATGGTATATTAGTTAGAATGGAATAATTGATTGGTGTGCAAAATGAGGTAGAAATTAAGGAGTTATTATGCACCCTAACCAATATATGTGGACCTTGTCTTCCTTGATTTAAGAGAGTTGGTTACCTCTTGGTGCTATATACGATGGCCCCATGGGTAGTTGGAAATATTTTTTTCATTGATGTCAATTACAGGGGGAGATTACAAATGTCCAAGATAAAAATTGCAAGATGGAAATTATTGGAAACATTGTTTTTCGATTATTGATTCTCAGTTTGGATACCCTATATTTTAAGGAATTTTTACCCCATACACCTAGCTCAAGTGGGAGCATAGGTTATATGGTTGGAAATCTTATTATGAAACCTTTCCAATGGTATATGGAATTCCCTATAACTCCTTAGGAATGAGGAGATATGAAAATTTTCATCTGACAACCCAGACATAAAATTTAGATCGGCTCAGTAAGTCTTTACAGGTCGGCCCTGAAAGTGAGGACAAAAATACTACAAATATAGAATATATGTGTGCATTTGTAGTGCAACCAAGCAAGTTTTCAAGTATGAGGTGTGCTAAAGGATATGGGGTGTCTTTTTGGGATCTAAAGGTGTGCAAGAGAAGTATGAGGAGTTTTCTTCGGAGTTTCTTGTTCTTAAGGTGCACTATAAAGAACTGAAGGTTTGTAATGCTATAATGTGTGTTGTTTTAGGTTGTGATGTTGTAATGTGCATTGTTTTGAGGTTGTGATGTTGTAGTCTGGGATCATATTTTGGGAATTATGTTATGAGTCTCACTAGGGCATGAAGGCTAAATGTGACTAGGGTTTGAAGCTATGTCTAAAGTATGAAGCATGCAGGTGAAGTCATAAGTACTATTTTTATGAAGATCTTGGATTGGTGTCTACACATATCTTGTTGAGTTGGTGTTCAGGTGAGGAGATTGATGTCTCCAGTAGGTTGGTTTTTGCAAATATTATAGCAATAGGTTGGTGCTTGAAAATATTGTAACAGTAGGTTGGTGTCTACAGGTGTTGCTGAGTTGGTGCGAAGTTGAGGAGATCGGTGTCTCCAGTAGGTTGGTGCCTACATCTTGTTGAGTTTTTGCTCAGTTAAGGAGATTGGTGTCTCCAATAAGTTAGTGCCAAAAATATTGTGGGAATGATGTTATGAGGCTTTCTAGGGCATGAAGGCTAAATGTGACTAGGGTTTGAAGCTGTGTATTAAGTATGAATCATGCAGGTGAATTCAAAAGCACTCTATATATGAAGATCTTGGATTGGTGTCTATATAGGTCTTACTGAGTTGGTGCTCAACCGAGGATATTGGTGTCTCCAGTAGGTTGGTGCCTACAAAATATCTTGTCGAATTGGTCCTCAACTAAAGAGATTGGCGTCTCTAGTAGGTTAGTGCCTACAGGTGTTGCTGAGTTGGTGCTCAGTTGCGGGGATTGGTGTCTCCATCAGGTTGGTTCTTGCAAATATTGTAACAATAGGTTGGTGCCTACATTAATTTATAAAGATAAGTTTTATTGTTTTCGCCTGATTGGGTTTCCATGTTAAATTCGATGCACTGTGATTTGAGTTTATATGTGATTATTATTTATCATCAAATGAATGGTTAAATAAAGTAACCCCCCTCTAAGTATAGGCATAATTTCAAAACATGGGGTGATCTAAATGAGTAAGTAAGTGTGTTGTGTATGGAATATTTTGGTTTCTTACATTGTTATCTATGTTGAGTTATGCTTGGTTGTGCTAAAGTGTTGTAACAATGTCTTTAGACACTACCTTTCTCTGGAAATACTAGCTCTCTAATATACCCAATCTTTCGATTCTCCAATAAAGAAAGTGTTAGTTCATCAAAGGTCAATGCCTTGTTATGGATCCTCTAGTATTTAGGTGACACGCACATTTGTACATTACCCCACACTCATTATTTATCCCTTACGATTGAAATATAATCATGTAATGAATGAAATTTTTTTCTCAACATCTTCATTGTTGGTGATGCATCCTTCAACCAATTTGAGGGCTCCATTATTTTTAGTGTCTTATTGAGAGAATTGCATCCACTTTTAAGAAGTGTTCAAGTTTGGTCATTTGAGTTTGGGGTTATTCATTATATGGGTTGAATAAGCCATTTTTCATTAACCATCCACATTAGAGAAAGATCATTTGTCATTAACCATTCACATTAGAGAAGGATCATTTGTTATTAACCATTCATGTCATAGAAAGTGCTAGTTCATCCAAGGTCAATTCCTTGCTACGGCTCATCTATTATTTAGGTTATAAACACATTTAAGAAGTGTACAAGTTCAGTCATTTGAGTCAAATATTCATTATATGGGTTGAATAAGCCATTTGTCATTGACCATTTACATCATAGAAAGATCATTTGTCTTTAACCATTCACATTAGAGAAAGTGCAAGTTCATCCAAGGTCATCACCTTGCTACATATCCTATATTATTTAGGTGATGCATGATACATTTGCACAATACCCTACACTTACTAGTCATCCCATACAATTGAAATACAATCACGTAATGATTGTAAATTTATTTCTCATTATCTCCAATTTTGGTGATGTGTCTTTCTACCAGTTTGATGGCCCCAATATTTTTAATGTCTTATTGAGAGGACAAGGATTCAAAGATATCATTTGTTGGCTTATCCCATGATTTAATCTAGTGTATTTTGGCTCATAATTGAGCTCCCCTTGCTATATGAACTTCATCCACTTTTAAGAAGTGTTCAAGTTTGTTCATTTAAGTATGGAGTTATTCATTATATGGGTTGAATAAAGCTTTTGGTTTAGCTACCCAAATTCATCCTTGATGGCTTTGTGATGTGTATGTATGATGGCTACAATTTGTCTCGCATAGCCAAATTAAAATGGTGTCACACTATCAATGACAACATGCCAACATGTATTCTAGTTCACATAGTCGAGGTGTTGTAGATGTAATAAGCAAAAAATGGGTCTTATGGATGCACGCTTTCTCAACATCTCATGAAATAGAGGAGACAATGGGTTGTTGGTATGAGAGGGTTAACTCTCCTAGTACCCATATTGATCTACCTTGTCTTTAATCAATGCAAAATGTGTTTTTTTTAAGAGCACGACTCTACAAAGCCTTTCAAAAACTCTTTCAATGGCTTTCCAAAAATTTGATCAAATAAACCAAATTTTAGATGATCGATGCCTTATAAACTTATTGGGTTCATACAAACCAAGTCTAACTTTAAGAACATTCTAGGCAACTTGCTCTCCCTAAAATATTTGAATGGGGAGAATCCCTTATTTGTCATGTTTAGTCTCAACCATGTGAGTCAACACAAACTGGATAATGGGATTTAGGCATTTCACTAGTCACCCATTTCCAAAAGGAAACTCTTTCTTTAATGCCATTTGAATAAAATATGTTGACCGTGTCGAATATCCAACCATCTAAATTCAACAAAGTCTACATTGGATGCTAAGTTGGTTCAATACCCAAGCCTACAACAACCACTGTAAGATTTGGTCAGATCAAATTTGCAATGCCTCCGTAGACATCGACATGGTTAGAAACATAAATAGGAACATTTAACCATACAATAGTCAAGGCCTTTTTAGCTAAAAAATAATAATTTCAATGTCTTTTAGATACAAATATCCAAAACAGAGATCAAGTTTCAAATCCTCTAAACCATGGATTTTTTTGTGGGGTCCCATGAGCCCCTTGATGTGCCATGACTCCACCTTTATTGGGTATTGATAGCAATGTAGTCCATATCCTATTATTCCTCATTTAGTTTGGTTAACTCCTTAAATGAGTTTGATGACATGACACTTTTAGCTAAGTTGTACCCAATTATCAAGTGTGTGAATCTTGGGGTGCTTTAAAAATTCCCTAGTCTCTGAGGTTGTTTAAGGATTTTGTGACAAATGAAGATACATTTCCTTTCAACCCCCTTCCCAAGAAGAAGAGGATTGGGAATGGTAGATAATATCCTTTGCAACAACCAAGGTTATGGGTTCGCTTGAGGTTGGCCTTATTCAATAACATTTTTAGCAAGCTAGATCTCATGGTATATCATTGTTGTGTTGCTCTTAGAGGAATTTTGCACCACTTAAACTCATCCACCATTATTAATTTTTGTTAAGACCTTTTGGGCCAAGGACGAGGGTTTGTTTGAGGAGGTAATGAATTAGGTTTAACCATGATGGGGTAGTCCCAAACTCTATGGTCAAGGATCTAGCATGCAAGTGTTTGAGAGGTTAGTGTATCTCAAAGCCTATTTTAACACTATCCCCCTAACCCAATTACATAAAAGTTATTTTAAATATTTATATAGATTAACCTTGAAATAGACTCTTTTATGGGGCCTAGGGTTAAAAAGAGTGATTCCTTAGTGTCATTACAAATAAATTTCCGTGTGGGTGTTGAAATATGGTCCAAAAATTCCCATGATTTTATGGGCATGCCTAGGAATTCAACAACAAAGCTAGGCAACTTGCTTAGTTGAGAAGTCTTCAACCTATGGAGATGGAACCATTAAGGTGTTATGGAAAATCCGATGACCTTGAGCAACAATGATAACACATTGCAATACTTCTTTAAAAGTAAGTATGAAAAATGATTTTGTTAAGCCTCAAGTACCTAGAAACAGATATACATGTGACTCCTAGTTTTTTGTAACCCAAGTATTGATAACGAGCTCAAGTGAAATCTAGTCGATAAACTCTCAAGGAGTGTGTGTAGCTTGAGCTTACCATAAACTCTAAAATATTCATCAACATAAATGTCCACATGAGTTTCATTAGAAGGGACCATTTTATCCACAAAAATAGTGCAATAACTAGCTACACCAAAATCTTTTCAATGTGTAATGCATGGAATGAGAAAGGAAGATTTTCCTTTAATGACTACATGGGACGTGTGTTCCTTATAACATTTGCAAATGTGGATATTTTTTCACATATTCTTCAAACTCCCAAGTGGTTTATTTTACTAGAAGGCATTTCCATTTCATCTCATCTTGTACTCAAAGATTTTCTTGTTGTGAATATTTTGCACCTTTGTTGCAAGGATGCCCTCTAGTTTTAGTATTGGCTTCGTCATTAGTGAGAGGAATCAATCAATCTCTCTCTCTCTCTCTCTCTCTCTCTCTCTGATCCGAAAATCCTTAGATGTAATTATCTCTTAAATACACATAAACATTCGACTAGATTCGAAATATAAAGATCGCAAATAACATGTGAAAATGCTTACTTATCCATAACTTCATCAACTAATAAATATAACTTGCAGAAATAAGAACATTGAAATGAAGTAAAGTAAGATCAACAATAATTCAAGTGGCACATAAACAATATGTTAACGGAGTTCACCCCTCCTGGGCTACATCTTTGAGTCCCTTTTCAATTAGTGAGACTGCTCAATTAATGTTCAAATGCTAAAATTACAATGAAATGGACTTATAAATGCCATCTTTTTGAGGAAATCCTAAAATTCTGATGCTCAATCCTAGAAATGGAGGTTGCCAAGGCATTTCGCTCAAAAGTGTGAGAAAAATGAGTATAAACTTGACTATGTTCTGAACACGTGCCCAAAAATCCCCTTTTGCATGCATAACGAGTATGAGTCTCATACATGACAATCTAGACTAAGACTTTTATAAACAACAATTTTACATAAAATATACATCACCATCATATTCCTCTCAAAATTATGAGAAAAACAAATATAAGCACCCTATACTTCCCTCAAAGAACTCAATGGCACACAAAATGAGACAAAACCCAAAACTATGGATACCTCTTGCACGGAAGTCAAGAAAAATCCATATTTGGCATGAAATTCTATGCCTTGGCATCCAAATTCATGTTCTCGGTATCGATTTCATGCCCATTAAATAGGCCTAGGTCAACCTAACTTAAATTAATATTTGTTTGTTTGTTATAACAAAAGGCACGTGTGGTGTAGTGGTAAGAGGATATAGTTAAGACTAAGGAATATTCTCTTGATTCCATGGGAGGTCGAGGGTTCTATTCCATTCGACCCACAACAAATTTTATTCTCTCTAAGTCATTATTGGCTAATCAGAGAGTGCCATGTGGCACTCTCTGATTGCTCCATGTGTCATGTTGTCATTGGTACACCTATTTGCCTATGTCAGCACCCTGCCACCTATACCTGTACGGATCTGCAACTTGGCTTCTAATTGTACATTCCATATCAACGTACGAATGTCGCATGATCTATACGGATGACATCTGGCACTTTTTTTTATTGGTCCACATGGACCCCAAAAAATGTCATTTCTGGGTGACTTGTGGTAGCCTCTCGTGCTACCATGTCACGATGCTGACATCATTTTTCAGTTGTATGGACCTGTATGGACGTGCCACATGGCATCCTTGCTTTAACTTTTGACTTGTTTGACCAAAACTTTGATTGGACATAACTTCTTCATACGAACTCCATTTGAGGCAATTTTTGCGTCGTTAGAAAACTATCGTCGAACTCAACGAAATGAAGTTATTTTCAAGAAAATTTGAGTATATTAAATTTTGAGCATTTTGGATCCTCCTGGACCACTTTTGAGTGTTCTGGGTCCTCCTGGATCACTTTGTTGGAAGAGTTCGTTTGGACAGTTAGTTGTCATTGATGTCAACCCTTGGAGAGTGATCTTGGAGATTGATGTCAACCCTTATAGATTGATGTGAACCCTCGAAGAAGTTTGGGAACCCCAGAGATGTGGACAAGATTATTGGATAGTTGGTTATCATCTGTATGATTGAGATTGATTGTGAGTTAGTTGATATCAACATATGTGATGGATACATTTGAAGAAGCCTACATGAAGCCCCGAAGGTGTGGTTTTGGTACCCGAAGTTGAATGAGGAATATGGACATGAAGGAAAATGTAAATGTAGGCAAGACCCTCATAGATGGATAGTACTCATCATGTCGTTTCTAGTGATATGTGGAATTCCATGTGGTTCCTCATGGTTAGGGAGATATGGCCTTGTAAATTTGGAAGCTCTGAAGAATGGCCAAGAAGCCCCTACTTGGTTACAAGTCTTGGTCAAAGGGGTAAAATTGTTTTAACAAGAAAACCCTTGAAGCCCTAAAGAAAGAAGAGAGGTTACTATGAAAAAGTATATAAACACCTCAAGGAATCTCTCATTTGTACACACACAGTTACAATTCAATATATATCTTGTGTTTGTTATGGTATAGTATTGTGATCTTTTGTCAAGTTTGTGACGATCTTTTTCTGAGGCTACGAAGGAAGGTCAAAGGTGAAAGTCTCAGGGTTGCAGCAAGCTTGAGTACCCCTAGTTTATGAGGTATCTGGGAGTTGTGGGTTAGAAGGGCACAAATATATGCGGGATGTAGTGGAGGAAAGCATGGATATCTGCGGGCTATAGAAGAGCAAGTCACGTATATGTAAAAGGACTTGTGAAAGGTTGTGAAGGGATGTTGGTACCAGGTTGCTGAGAACTCTGGAAAATTTATAGGTCAGTTTACAGTACAACGGGTCAACTACATGATCAGAGGTAACTTTTAAGGGTTATGGTTATGGTGTTATGGTAAATGAATAGTGATGATAGTATGTGATACGGTACATCTTGGTCATGTTGTGGTACATTGATTAGAAGCATTATTGGTTATCTTGGTGTATGGTTTGTTTACATGTTATGGTGCATACTTGAGGCTTGGTATATTGTGTTATGAGGTTGCATCTTGGTGATATTGAGGATCATGCTTGAAGCATGTGTTTGAGGGCCTTGGTATATGACTTGAGGCACATCATTGGATATATGGTGCATGTTGGTTGAGGTCTACTTGGTGAGATACATTGTTGGTTCATATCTTGGATTATTGGTATATGGTGTATGGAATGATATGGTATATGATTGGTACATGCTATGGTCTTGATGTACATGGTTGGTACATGGTTGAAGATACAGGTTTGGTACATGTTTGATGCACTTGTTGTGGTACATGGTTGACGATACATATTGTGGTACAAGTTTATGCATGGTTGATGCATGGTACAGGTTTGGTACATGGTATGGTACATACACATATCTTGTGATGGTATGTTGGTGATCTTGGTGCATGCTTGGTAGAGGCATGTGTTGTTGATGTTGAGAACATGGTTTGAGATATGCTCTTGGTGATCTTGGCATGATTTGCATGCAGTTGAGAATCCATCTATTTTCGTGGATGAGACAGTGACAGGTTGGACAGGTTGATGTGACAGTAACAGTGACAGTAACGGAGTGACAAAGAAATTGGGAGAGTTTTGTAAGTAGTCTGCAAGTTGCAGAGAATAGAGGTGCGGACATCCGCGAGTTGCAATAAAGAGATTCGTGGACATCAACATGTTGCAAAGTAGGTAGGTCGTGGATCTGTAGAAATTTTTTGAAGATTGTTGGTACAGGTTGACGGTGATAGAGTGATAGTGGCAGTGGTTGATTCAGTGACAGTGACAGGTTGTCTACATTTGGCATTTATATTTCAAGGTGGCAGGACGGGGCAAGGAAAGGGGGTTGTAGCCTCCTTTCAGTTGGAGATGGAGAATCAGGGAGTTGGAGCTTTCTTCAGGTTGAAGCCTCGGAGCTAGGTGGTTGTAGCCACCTTTCAGTTGGAGCTGGAGAACCCAGGGGATTGTATCCTCCTTCTGGTTGGAGCCAGAGAATTCAGGGAATTGTAGCTTCCTTCAGGTTGAAGCTTGTAAATAGGGGGTTGTAGCCTCCTTCCACTTGCAACTGGAGAATTTGGAAGTTGGTGCTTCCTATAAATGAATTCTTGATATATATAAGAAAGCATTATGTGGTTTTCTCCCATTTGTATTTCCACGTAAATACTAGTGTATTGTGTTCTTGATGTGATGTTGCTTATGTTTACATGCTTATGATATATATATATATATCATAAGCATGTAAACATAAGCAACATCACATCAAGAACACAATACTTCATTCATAGATGATGCATTGATGATATACTTTTAAACATTGTTGTTAAAGTGAAAGAATATAAATTGTGGTTAAAAGTGGTATAAAGTGCTCATTCACCCCCCCTCTTGGTATTCCAACAATTGGTATCAAAGCAGGTTCCTTAAAGGAAACAATTTAACCACTAGAAGGTAGATCATGGAGTACAATATGAATGGAGCACCAATGTTCAATGGTCGAAAGGGTCTGAAGTATGAACTGTGGAGTTGCAGGATAAAGGTATTTTTAAAGGCACAGGGATATCATCTTTGGCAATCAGTTGTGACAGGTGATCCAGGTGGATATTGTTGGCCACCCACCTGTTCCATATTCCAACTTGCTCATCTGTAAAATTTCTAGTTCAACATGTTTCTCTGTAATTGGGACATTTCTGTGTAATTTTGGGTTATGCACTTACAGAGATATCCTGAAGCCCTACACAACATCCAGGTGGATATTGGTGGCCGCCCACCTATTCCAATTGGCTTATTTTGAAAATTTTCATGTCAGTACTTCTAAGGCCGTTTCGGGGCTCTAAATAGTGTTTTCTTGGCTTCCCACAGTCAAACTGTAGAGTAACTCAAAGTTTGACATCATAATGCATAATTATTGAAAATACCTTTCCAACAGGCTATCACAAGCCTAAAATAGAGATCGTATACAAAAGTTATGACCCCGTGAAGTTAATGTACTAACTTACTCCAACAGGGCCCACATGACTTTTGGCGTTTCATCTCCTAGGGTTAGATTTTTGGATGTCTAGGGTTTTTGCATTCATGTTTATCATAAAAGGGCCTTCATAGTCTCATTGTAATCATCTTCATGTGAATGATCATACTTGTCACATCTCTTCTCATAGATAAAGTTGCCACCATTCTAGCGAGTCTTGCACTCTGTATTTTTACAATCTTTGTACATTTATTTTGTTAATAAAAATCATGTATTGTTGTATTTCTCTGCTTTTGGAAATTTTTATGTGTATTTCATTGTAATATCTCTGCTTTCATTTCGTTCCAAAAATAATCTGGATCAGTGGTATCAGAGCAGGCTGCTCTTGGTCGTTTTTCAAAGCATATCCCCGACGAGGTTCAAGTATATCAAGTTGGGTCTCGAGCTTGTCTCTCTTGAGGAAAATCGCTCTCGCACACCCAAGAAACCCTTGATGGTGGCAGAAAAAAAAATGATGGAGCAAAAGATTATATTAACCTATTGCTTGAGCAAGCTCTTGCGCGACAGAGGGACGAAATGATGGAGAAATTTTCCAACATCCTTCAATGCCTATCGATAGCAACATGCACATCATCAAACAATCAATTTGGAGGAACCTGTCCCTTCAAGGTACAAATTAATTTTGATATACTCGTATTCGAAGTTAAGGTAGATGCAGATCCCTTAGAAAAATGGTTAAATCTACTAGAAGGTTATTTCTCTGTTCACAATTTTTTTCGACAGGGAAAAGATCACCTTCGCACTCTTGAAGGCTCTCCCCCATGTCAAACATTGGTGGAAAACTTACTGGGAGCAAAGCTCCATAGAGGAATCTAGAATATATGGGGCTGAGCCCACTTGGGATTTTTTTTTGTGGATGCGGTCAAGGAACAATACTACCTTGTTGATAACTATGAAGACTAGTACATGAGTGTTGGAAAAATAACTGAGAGGGGGGGTGAGTCAGTTATATATATATATATATATATATAAGCTTGAAACTTTTCAAGTTCTTTTCTAAATCTTTCTAGATTATTATTTAATGTGTTGTTGATAAATTAACATGCATAGATATACAATATTTGATCAATCACACATAATACACAAAGACACTGATTTTCCTAAGGAAACCCATAAAGGGAGAAAACCTCTTCTTATGCATATGATAAATAGTCTTTATTTTTTGTACATTATCATTTTTATGAGCACAAAATCTTTGTGAGGCTACCACCTCTCTTTTACAACCTGCAACCTGTTGAGAGCACCAACTCTATGGTTTCTCTAGCACCCAATAGAAGGAAGCACCAACTCCCTGAGTGTTCCAACACCAACTGGATGGAAGCACCAACTTCCAGTCACACAGGCACCAACCTGTATAATAGAGAACAATGGTTCTCCCTTGCACCACCCTACCATCCTGGTTTTTCTAGCTGCAACTAGATGGAAGCTACAACTCCCTGTGTTCAAGCACCCACTTGAAACTCCGAGGACAACAGTTCTCCCTAGCACCTCCCTTCCACCCTGAGATATAAAACTTTGTTACAAAAAATTATTACAATGATACAGTATTTTCCAATGGCTTACCAGTCTCATCATTGTTCTGTTATATTGCTCTACTTTGCCTGCATCAGTGTATTCCTGCTCACATCATCTTGCACTTTCTATTCTTTTGTTGTCTCTACATGCGCACCTCATCATTCTCTTCTATGCAAATGAATCACAATTGAAGACGCCCCTTCTCTTCTCTGTTCTTCTTATATTTATCATGCCAAGTCCTCTACCAGATCATGCACGCAACTCTTCGTCCTCTCTGGCAGTTACAGTCTTCGACACTTTTCCATTTGTCAATTGTCTCTATGATGAGTCTTCATTCCACTGGTAGTTATCTCAAGACTCTTCAGCTCCTTTGGCAATCACCCTAAAGCTCTTCGAATTCTCTAGCAGATACCATCAGTCTGTTTTGGAAGTTACAGAGAGAACCTCTGCGCACTCATCCCTTTGACGCCTTTTCCCTTCTTCAGAAAACTACACAGTGGGCGCTAGCTTTTCTGGCTAAGCCCCTTCCTTTCATGTGACCATGAACTGTGATCAGACGCCTATCCAAAAGGCGCTCCACGACTTCACGCATCAAATATTCTAATGCAAGTCACCTCAAATCTCCCAACTCTCGAAACTCTGAGGTAGAGCCTAGTGACGCTAGCTCCTTCCCCTAATCTTCTCTGATGTGACCACTGGTTGTGACCACATGCTAATCGAGAAAGCTCTTCGAAACTTCACGCTTCAGATATTCTGTTGTGAGATATCCCAACTCTCCCAACTCCTGAACTCCAAAGTACATTGTGCCAGATCAATGGTCCAAGACCCTCAGTGATCCGACCGTCCAGATCTCCTCTTCATACTTCAAGACTTTGCGACTCGCGATGTCGGAAGTTAGAGCACTTCCTTTCTTCGAGGTCCAAACTCCCAAACTCCGAACTTTGTCATGCTAGATCAATGGTCCACGACCGTCCTCAATCAACGGTTGTGATCACCTTCACGAACTCGGACTTCGTGAGTTTTTGCTTCTCCTATCTTTGATTTCCTGATTTGTGAATCAGTGTAATGTTGATCTCTCACCACATGTCCTACCTCAATGGATGGTCAGGATTCCTTTTCACTTCGGGACTTCGCAGTTCGTGATGTCGGAAGTTAGGACTTCCTTTCTTTCATTTCTCGATTCTCGATTCTCCGCTCTCATCCGATCGACAGCCCACGACTTTCCTCGATCCAATGGTCCAGATCTTCACAGTGCTTGATCCGACGGCCACTGTCGCTCCTCCTCCTGAACTTACAATTTCTTCCGACTTAGAAGATTTTCTAAGTATTGAAAGGATTTGACCTTTGTTCCTCCTACGAGTCTATCTCTTCGACCTCGTCTGCACTTCTAGAAAGTGTTGTCCCTTCTGAGATTTCTCGCCAATGTAATGGTAAATCCGCTATCTCTTCTGAACTTTTGACTTCGTTCATATTCTCAAAGGGTTTCTATCCTTTGGACCTCAAGGGCCTTTCCATTGCACTCCTAGTAGTCATGTGCTCATCCTCCTGATCTTTTCACGATGCTACCATCGTTGTTTTCCTATTTGCCATCATTGCTACCAATATGCCATCATCGTTGTTTTTCTTGCCATCAATGACAAACACACTCTTCTTGTAAATATTCCAATAATGAGATGGACCCAACTGAGAAAAGAGAAGAGCCAAACAATGTCAGAGTTCACAAATACTTTCCATACCTTGCGCACGAAGCTGGGTATCAAAGACTCCGAGCGGCATTTGATTCTGAAACTTTTCAAGTTCTTTTCTGAATCTTTCTAGATTATTATTTAATGTGTTGTTGATAAATTAACATGCATAGATATACAATATTTGATCAATCACACAGAATACACAAAGACACTAATTTTCCCGAGGAAACCCATAAAGGGAGAAAACCTCTTCTTATGCATATGATAAGTAGTCTTTATTTTTTGTACATTATCATTCTTATGAGCACCAAATCTTTGTGAGGCTACCACCTCTTTTTTACAACCTGCAACCTGTTGAGAGCACCAACTCTCTGGTTTCTCTAGAACCCAATAGAAGGAAGCACCAACTCCCTGAGTGTTCCAACACCAACTGGATAGAAGCACCAACTTCCAGTCACACATGCACCAACCTATATAATAGAGAACAATGGTTCTCCCTTGCACCACCCTACTATCCTGGTTTTTCTAGCTGCAACTAGATGGAAGCTACAACTCCCTGTGTTCAAGAACCCACTTGAAACTCCGAGGACAACAGTTCTCCCTAGCACCTCCCTACCACCCTGAGATATAAAACTTTGTTACAAAAAATTATTACAATGATACAGTATTTTCCAATGGCTTACCAGTCTCATCATTGTTCTGCTATATTGCTCTACTCTACCTGCATCAGTGTATTCCTGCTCGCATCATCTTGCACTTTCTATTCTTTTGTTGTCTCTGCATGCGCACCTCAGCATTCTCTTCTATGCAAATGAATCACAATTGAAGAAGCCCCTTCTCTTCTCTGTTCTTCTTATATTTATCATGCCAATTCCTCTGCCAGATCATGCACGCAACTCTTCGTCCTCTCTGGCAGTTACAGTCTTCGACACTTTTCCATCTGTCAATTGTCTCTATGATGAGTCTTCATTCCACTGGTAGTTATCTCGAGACTCTTCAGCTGCTCTGGAAATCACCCTAAAGCTCTTTGAATTCTCTAGCAGATACCATCAGTCTGTTCTGGCAGTTACAGAGAGAACCTCTGCGCACTCATCCTTTGGCGCCTTTTCCCTTCTTCAGAAAACTACACAGTGGGCGCTAGATTTTCTGGCTAAGCCCCTTCCTTTCATGTGACCATGAACTGTGATCAAACACCTATCCAAAAGGCGCTCCACAACTTTGTGCATCGAATATTCTAATGCGAGTCACCTCGAATCTCCCAACTCTCGAAACTCTGAGGTAGAGCCTAGTGACGCTAGCTCCTTCCCCTAATCTTCTCTGATGTGACCACTGGTTGTGACCACATGCTAATCGAGAAAGCTCTTCGAAACTTCACGCTTCGGATATTCTGTTGTGAGATACCCCGACTCTCCCAACTCTCGAACTCCAAAGTACATCGTGCCAAATCAATGGTCCAAGACCCTCAGTGATCCGACCGTCCATATCTCCTCTTCGTACTTCAAGACTTCGCGACTCGCGATGTCGGAAGTTAGAGCACTTCCTTTCTTAGAGGTCCAAACTCCCGAACTCCGAACTTTGTCATGCCAGATCAACGTCCATGACTATCCTCGATCAACGGCTATGATCACCTTCGCGAACTCAGACTTCGTGAGTTTTTGCTTCTCCTATCTTTGATTTCCTGATTTGTGAATCAGTGTAATGTTGATCTCTCACCACGTGTCCTACCTCAATGGATGGCTAGGATTCCTTTTCACTTCGGGACTTCGTAGTTCGCGATGTCGGAAGTTAGGACATCCTTTCTTTCGTTTCTCGATTCCCGATTTTTCGCTCTCGTCCGATCGACAGCCCATGACTTTCCTCGATCCAATGGTCCAGATCTTCACAATGCTTGATCCGATGACCACTGTCGCTCCTCCTCCTGAGCTTACAATTTCTTTCGACTTAGAATATTTTCTAAGTATTGAAAGGATTTGACCTTTGTTCCTCCTACGAGTCTGTCTCTTGGACCTCGTCTACACTTCTAGAAAGTGTTGTCCCTTCTGAGCTTTCTCGCCAATGTAATGGTAAATCCGCTATCTCTTCTGAGCTTTTGACTTCGTTCAGATTCTCAAAGGGTTTCTATCCTTTGGACCTCAAGGGCCTTTCTATTGCACTCCTGGTAGTCATGTGCTCGTCCTCCTGAGCTTTTCACGATGCTATCATCGTTGTTTTCCTATTTGCCATCATTGTTGCCAATATGCCATCATCGTTGTTTTTCTTGCCATCAATGACAAGCACACTCTTCCTGTAAATATGCCAATAATGAGATGGACCCGACTGCGAAAAGAGAAGAGCCAAACAATGTCAGAGTTCACAAATACTTTCCATACCTTGCGCATGAAGTTGGGTATCAAAGACTCCGAGCGGCATTTGGTTTTGAAATACCGTGGGGCTCTGCATAGATACATCCAAACAAAAATGGATTGCCTAAACATCTCATCATTGGGAGTTTCCTATTGATATGTTGTCAAAATCGAGCAAAAATTTAGGCACCAGAACAAATGGGAGTTCGGGTCTGCACATCCGCAACAACCAAAGAATGGTAAAGACGACCCTAACCAACAGCCTCCTGACAATGAATCCAAGACACAAGAAATGAAGGGTAAAGGAAAGATGAAAAATGACACTGGGAAGTGGTGCGACTTCCACAAAAGTCCCTGGCACAACACCGATGAATGTTGCTCGAAACAGTCATTGGTGGTTGAGGTCAAAGACATTGAGTTGAACCCTGATTCATAATTTGATCCAGAAAATATTGAAAATAGACAAATCATCGACGCAGACCCCATTTCTATTGTCGCAACCGCAACAATTCAACCAGAAGAACTAGTAGATCCTGAAGAGGGGGAGCGCTTCTTCCATTCACATATGAGGGTGAAGGGGACCCCATTACATTTCATTGTTGATAGAGGTAGCCAGAGGAACCTTATCTCAACTGAGGTCGTCAAACAGTTGGGCTTGTCGACAACATCACACCCGCAGCCATACACCATCTAGCGACTTCACCAGGGACGAGATCTCCATGTCAGCCAGCAATGTCGCATGTCATATGGCATCCAACCCTTCAAGGATGAGATAGTGTGTGATATTGCCCCTCCTGATGTATGTGATGTTGTTTTGGGCTAATCATATATGTGGAAACGTCATGTTGTTTATGAGTCTCGACCTCGTAGTGTCATTATTACTTTTGGGGGTCAGCTCTATAGGATACCAGAAGTAGTTCCGACTATTGTTCCACCAAAACAGTGCTGCAAGGTAATCTCTCATACTACAAAATTCATCCTCTCCATAGTATGTTCAAAGGATGCACGGAAGGCCACTTCAACCACTGTAGCCTCAACACATTCTATCCAATAGAAGCAGATTGCAGATATTGTTTCTTCACCCATGATGGTGCCTACACAACGCCCCGTCAAGACTAGAGACAACAAGTTGGTGGAACAGATTCGACCCCGCCAACAAGGGGTTCATGACAACCTTCCACAGACCAAACAACACAACTTCTCCAACAAGGCACGCAAATCACCAAGATTCAGATTCAGAAAACGCTTTCCCCTCTACCCAGGTCACTCAACGCAAATCAAACCATTGCTTCCTAAGTGGGGAGGATTGATCCAGGTGGATATTGGTGGCCACCCACTTGTTCCAAATTCCAACTTTCTCATCCAGACAGTTTTCAATTCAACACATTTCTCTGTAATGGGGGCATTTGTGTGTAATTGTGGGTTCTGCACTTACGGGGTTGTCCTGCAGCCCTAAACAACATCCAGGTGGATATTGGTGGTCTTCCACCTATTCCAACTGGCTTATTTTGGAAGTTTTCATGTCAGTACATCTTTTTGTACTTCTAGGGCCGTTTTGGGGCTCTAAACAGTGTTTTCTTGGCTTGTCACAATCAAACTATAGACTGAGTCTAACTTTGATGGCATAATGCATATTTCTCGAAAAGACCTTTCCAACGAGCTATCACACGCCTAAAATGGATATCGTATGCAAAAGTTACGACGCCGGGAAAATAATGTACTAACTTACCCCAACACGGCCCACATGACTTTCAGTGTTTCATCTCCTAGGGTTAGGTTTTTGGATGTCTAGGGTTTTGGCATTCATGTTTATCATTAAAAGGCCTTCAGAGCCTCATTGTAGTCATCTTCTTGCGAATGAGCATAGCCGTCAAATCTCTTCTCAAAGATAAAGCTGCCACCATTCTAGTAAGTCTTGCACTTTGTATTTTTACAGTCTCCATACATTTCTTTCATTAATAGAAATCATGTATTGTTGTATTTCTCTATTTTTGGCAATTTTTATGTGTATTTCATTGTAATATCTCTGCTTTCATTTCGTTCCGAAAATAATCCAGATCAACATGATACAATGCTACAAAGAAAGCAAAAATTGTAGCCAAGAAGGAATTGAAAAAGAACAAAAAAAATAGCAATGGATTTCATCTTGGAAGGATTACCCGATATGGTAAGAGAAAAGGTTGGAAAGTGTTGATCAACTAAAGAACTTTGGGATTAGTTGCATGATATCTATTTTTCTCCCATCACAAATTCATAGTTTTCTAAAGAAGATACAGGTACAAAACATGTAGAAAGATGTTCATAATGTTAGACAAATTAAGAAGAAGAAGAGTGTGAAGTGACATAAGCCAACAAAGGTGAGTTCTTTTGTTTTAATTGTGAAAAGCACAGACATCTTGAAATTAAATGCCCTTACTTGAAAATTGAAAATGATGACAATAATGAGACTGAAAAGGCATACATGATTAGTGTTTTAGATGAATTAAAGAAAGAAGAGAAGAAAATAAGTCACTCGAGATAGAATTGATGAAGCAAAGGGGAAGTGTTCAAAGTTTTGAAGAATCCCAACAAGTCATCTAGAACTTAATAGCTCAAATAGAAGAAGCCATAAAGGTTGAAGAAACTCTAGAAGATCAAAAGTAGTGTTTAGAAGCCAAAATAGAAGAACAGAAGGAAGAAACAGAAAAAAGAGAGAAGATATTGATAGATCATCTCAAGGAAAGAACTAATGATTTAAACTAGCTTGAGGCAGAGTTTGGTCAAGAAGAGAGAAGACTTGAAGAAGAAATATTTACATTGAAGATCCAACTTGAACAAGCAAAGCGAACAAAAGAAGTCATGAAGATTCAGATGATGAAGAAAGAAGAAGAGGTTGAGAAGCTTGAAAAAGAAGCTGTCACATTAAGAAGTAAAATCACCAAGCTCAACAAGAACGTTGAAGAGACAGAAACATCCACATCAACAGTAGAGAATGAAGAGAGGAATTCAAGGGTGCCATAAAAGAAAAATGAAGAAAAGAGTAAGAGTTATGCAGAAGTACTCAAAGGAAAGAATCACGATCAACAAGAATCAAAGAAGAATAATAGAGATACATGTTCAACAAGACCTACCACATTTAGGCATCAAAAAATATTCAATGAAGGAATCCACAGAAGATAAGATCAATTAAGAAGATCATAAGGACTACACAACAAAGAAGATCATTCACTTCTAGGTGTGTAAATTGCTTTTATGGTCATTGTTTTTATTGTACTAACTTTGGACATAAGGTTGAAGATTACAAGGCTTATGGAAGAAATGTTCAAACAAGAAAAGATTATGTGGCCCCACATGACATTGAATGTTACACGTGCCATAAACATGGACACATAGTTCATGATTTTAGAAGCATGATGGATACCTCTTTGAGAAAGAACATTGATATTAGATATAAAAAGGTATGGAAAAGAAAACAAGAACAAGCAAAGGAAGATCAGATGAATGAAGGACACCCAGAAGTCATACTCTCAGGATTGGCAATAGTACAAGATGAAGAAAAATCTACAGGGGAAAATAAAGATGTCAAATATAGGAAGGTTTGGAGAAGAAAGGAAAAACAAGAAGAACAAGTGAATAAAGACTAGGTCTCAGAGATCACAGGATTTAGAGTAGTACGAGAAAGAAAAGAAGAGCAAGTGAATAAAGAACAAGTTCAAGAGATTGTACTTTCAGGAATTGTAGTGCGAGAAAAATCCACAGTCAAAAAGGAAGAAGTTAGAGTTCAGAAAAATGATAAGTCTACAAATGAAGAGGAAGACTACTCCACATCAGAGTGGGTATTTTTTTGAGCCATCTGAGTTGGAGACTCCTAGTAAATATGAATGTTAAATAGGAGGAGTCATTGTAGTAGCCACTACAGATCGGAGAACCATCCTTCGAGCAGGTTTAAGTATTTGAGGAGACATATTCAAAGCAGTCAGATACTAAAAGTACAGTATGATAGATTGATCGAGAAAATAGTGTTCCCACATAGGTGTCAGTTGGTAGTTACACACGCAGAAGTTTATGTTATATTTAGGCAGAGATATCTTCAGTACAAGTTGTTCCAGAAATACATAGTTTGATGACAAGATAGATTAGATCAGTGGACACATTTTATTCAGTCCGATACATAGGAACATGTGATGATCAATTGTAGTGTATTCGGGTGAATCCATTAGGATAACACAGTGACAAATGGGTCAACATTGTGGACAGTTGAGTAGCAGAGTTATGGACAGTTTGTGACATTTGGATAGAGATGAATTCCTGAGATGCTTAGCAGATACATAGAGCATGGGTTAGAAATGATGCATAGTAGTGTATTTACGATTGGAATCAGTGGAATCAATTGATCACAAAAATGGAAGCAGTGAAAGGCATACCGGAATAGGGAAAGAGAAATCGTCAGCAGAAGCTATATCATCAGAATGAAATCATTTGACAACACGGTCAAATGAACATGACAAGTGATTGAAGAAATCAAATTTTGAATGCTTTTTATATCTATTAGTGAATTACATGAGGAAGCACCAATGGAAAATAAGTCGCATTGGAAGAGAGGAAAATAAATATTTCACAAGTAGTTCTACATCTTGCAGAGAAGGCAAATCATCATAGAGATAGATCCAAAAAGGAAGATTAGTAGCATGCAGATAGGGGGAGACATACCCATAGGGGGAGCTATTCTTTTGCATATGATTGGTTAGAAGATATACATTATCAGGAGGAGACATATTGATAGGGGGAGTTAACCTTTGGTCGGAGAGATTTGTGAAGAGAAAGAACAGATGCATGAAGATAGAGGGAGCAACCCCAAGGAGAGATACCCTTTTCCATTGATGTCAAAGGGAGAGAGTGAGAAACATTGATGAGAAGAAATGGTCATAGGGGGAGCATGAGCATGAGTATTTCCATCAATGTTGGTTTTGCAATCAATGCCAAAGGAGGAGATTGTTGGACAAATGGTTGTCATTCATGTCAACCCTTGGAGAAGTCCATAAGCCCCAAAGATATGGACGATATTGTTGGACATTTGATTCAAATAAGTATGATTGAGATTGATTGTGAGTTAGTTGATGTCAACATATGTGATGGATACATTTGAAGAATCCTACATCAAGCCCTGGAGGTGTGGTTTTAGTACTCGAATTTGAATGATGAATATGGACATGAAGGACATTGTAAATGCAATCAAGACCCTCATTGATGGATAGTACTCATTGTGTCATTTCTGGTGATATGTGGAACGCCACATGGTTCCTCATGGTTTGGGAGATATGGCCTTGTAAAGTTCGAAGCCACGAAGATTGGTCAAGAAGCCCCTAGTTGGTTAGAAGTCTTGGTCAAAGAGGTAAATTTGTTGTAACAAGAAAACCCTAGAAGCTCTAAAGTAAGGAGAGAGGTTACTATGAAAAAGTATATAAACACCTCAAGGAGTCTCTCATTTGTACACACACACTTACAATTGAATATCTATCTTGTGTTTGTTATGGTCTAGTATTATGATCTTTTGGCAAGTTTGTGATGACATTTTTCCGAGGCTATGAAGGAAGGTTGAAGGTGAAAGTCTCGGGTTTATAGCAAGCTTGAGTATCCCTAGTTTCTGAGGTATCCACGAGTTGTAGGTTAGAGGGGCGTGGATATACATGGGATGTAGTGGAATAAAGCGCGAATATATGTGGGTTACATAAGAGCAAGTTGCACATATGTAAAAGGACTTGTGAAAGGTTGTGAAGGGATTTGGTACCAATTTGTTGAGAACTATGGAAGAAGTTACAGGTCAGTTTATAGTATAGAAGGTTAGCTACAAGATCATAGGTAAGTTTTAAGGGTTATGGTTATGGTGTTATGGTAAATGCATAGTGATGATAATATGTGATACCGTACATCTCGTTGATGTTGTGGTACACTGATTATAAGAATTATTGGCTATATTGGTGTATGGTTTGATTACATGTTATGGTGCATACTTGAGGCTTGGTATATTGTGTTATGAAGTTGCATCTTGGTGATATTTAGGAGCATGCTTGAAGCATGTGTTTGAGGGCCTTGGTATATAACTTGAGGCACATCATTGGATGTATGGTGCATGTTGGTTGAGGTCTACTTGGTGAGATACATTGTTGGTTCATATCTTAGTTTATTAGTATATGGTGTATGGAATGTTATGGTATATGATTGGTACATGTTATGGTGTTGATGTACATGGTTGGTACATGGTTGATGGTACATGTTGTGGTACAGGTTGATGCATGGTACATCTTTGGTACATGGTATGGTATAGACACATGTCTTGTGATGGTATGTTGATGATCTTGGTGCATTCTTGATAGAGGCGTGTGTTGTTGATGTTGAGCATATGGTTTGAGATATTCTCTTGGTGATCTTGGCATGATTTGCGTGCGGTTGAGAGTGGATCTGGTTTCATGGATGAGACGGTGACAAGTTGGACAGGTTGATGTGACAATGACAGTGATAGTAATGAAGTGACAAAGACAGTGACAGAGAAATTGGGAGAGTTTTTTATTAGTCCGCAAGTTGCAAGAATAGAGGTGTGGACATCCGCGAGTTGCAGTAAAGAGAGTCACGAACATCTAGATGTTGCAGAGTAGACAGGTCGCAGATTTGTAGAAAATTTTTAAAGATTGTTGGTACATGTTGTGACAGATTGTTGGTATAGTTTGACACTAACAGAGTGATAGTGGTAGTGGTTGATACAATGACAGTGACAAGTTGTCTACATTTGGCATTTATATTTCAGGGCAGTAAGATGGGGCAAGGAAATGGGGTTGTAGCCTCCTTCTGGTTGGAGCTTTAGAACTAGGTGGTTGTGGCCACCTTCTGGTTGGAGACAGAGAACCTAGGGGGTTGTAGCCTCCTTCTGGTTGGAGCCAAAGAATTCAGGGAGTTGTATATTCTTTAGGTTGGAGCATGTAAATAGGGGGTTCTAGCCTCCTTCCAGTAGCAGCTAGAGAATTTGGAAGTTGGTGCTTCCTATGAATGAATTCTTGATATATATAAGAAAACATTTCATTGTTTTCGCCCATTTGGGTTTCCACGTAAATACTGGTGTACTATATTATTATGATATATATATATATATATATATATATATATATATATATATATATATATATATATAT
>ML779372.1:561673-572163 GCA_009831015.1 Picea engelmannii
GAATGAATTCTTGATATATATAAGAAAACATTTCATTGTTTTCGCCCATTTGGGTTTCCACGTAAATACTGGTGTACTATATTATTATGATATATATATATATATATATATATATATATATATATATATTGGATGCATTCATAGATGATACATTGACGATATACTGCTAAACATTGTTGTTAAAGTGAAAGAATATATATTGTGGTTAAAAGTGGTATAAAGTGCTCATACTAATTCACCCCCCCCTCTCAGTATTCCAACTCTCTCTCTCTCTCTCTCTCTCTCTCTCTCTCTCTCTCTCTCTCTCTCTCTAATGGCTACCTAGGACATGTGTTCCTTGTAACATTTGCAAATGTGGATATTTTTCACATATTCTTCAAACTGCCAAGTAGTTTCCTCTACTAGAAGGGTGGTTTCCTCTACTAGAAGGCCTTTCCATTTCATCTCATCTTGTGCTCAAAGAGTTTCTTGTTGTAAAGATTCTTCACCTTCATCGCAAAGATGCCCTCTACTTTTAGTATGGGCTTGGTCATTAGTGAGAGGAATCTCTCTCTCTCTCTCTCTCTCTCTCTCTCTCTCTCTCTCTCTCTCTCTCTCTCATGCTTCCACCCTCCTACTTGTACGTGAGAATGAGATTGTTTGTATATTTACAACCCCAAACAACAATTAGCTCATGAATAGCCATATTCACTCATGAAGAGAAAACATATCACGAGTGGAATTTGAGCCTCAGTGGGGAGGATAACAACTTTCTCCTCTCTAGCACTTGAGCTCGAGATAGAACCAATTAATAGTGAGAGGAAACTCTATTTGTGCAATAGTCATACTACCCAAAAAATTATTTAAAAGTTAGTTATGGAAGAGATCATGAAGTTTGCTCTTACTGGGAGTGTCTCATGTATATGCCCCAGCACCTAGCTTTGCTCTTTTTTTGTAGGGACCCTAAAAGTTGGGTTGAAGTTTTTTCTTACCCATGTTATATAAGGGTGCTCTATTTGTAGGGATAGAAATGCACAAAGACCATATCTCCAATTTCAAAGCGATGTTCTTAATGGAGGACTAGTTAACATGTCCCTTCATCCTATTTGTTGTTTTGGCCATGTTGTACTTTAGGATGTTGAAGATGTTTTGTGTTAGTTCTTCAATAATTCTACAATTGTTGTAAGGAATTCAACAATTTCAATTACCCAATCCTTAGAAAATGGAGGTTTGTAATCATATGATTCCTTAAAGGGGGTCATTTTTTTGGCAAAGTGATATTGGAGCGTTTTAGTAATATTTGTCCAAATGCAACCACCTTTTCCATTTAGTTTACTTGTCCCTATAGGTGCACAACAATCACCATTTCGATGAGACTTCAAAATAATAATGACTTATATGAGTGGCTTAACTTTAGATAAACCCTTGAGTAGTTCAAACCCACGTATCAGTTGTAGATGTATTTTTAATATGAAAGTTGAAGTTGTCACTGTGCATTTATTGGACTACTGTTAAGATTCAAATTTCCCCACTAAATTACATTAACGATAATCATAGAAAGAGCATAAAAATAATGCAATAACAAGAAGTTATATTATCCACCCTCTTTAAGAGGTAGGAAATTTCTACAACCACTTGTCAACACACTACATCTTCCATCGACCAAATGTAACAAGATACATCAAGAAAATCCAAAAGGTGAGATAATGGAACAATAAAGAATAGTATAATTGACCTTGTTCAGGGGAGGGGGGCACTACCCTAACCACTTAAATGGGGCAACCTCCGAGTACAATACTAAAATACAAACACGAGATACAAGATATTCAATAATTACACGAGGATTATTATGTCAATATTTATAGCTATCCCAACCTTAAAATCACTCACTAAAGCCCTATGGAAATATTATTTTCATTGATGTCAAATACAACGAGAGGCTACAAATGTCCAAGATAAAGATTGCAAGATGGAGATTGTTGGAAATATTGTTTTTGGAATTTTGATGCTCAGTTTGGATACCCTATCTTTGAAGTCATTTTTACTCTAAATACCTAGCTCAAATGGGAGCATGGGATATATTGTTGAAAAGTTTATTCTAGGATCTTTCTAATGGTGTATGACACTCCCTATAATTCCATAGGAATAAGGAGATATGAAAGATTTTGTCGAGACAACCCAACCAGAAAATACACGTCAACTCAGCCAGTTTTACAGGTCGGCCCCATAAGTGAGTGCAAAAACAATATAAATACAGGATAGATGTGCGCATTTGAAGAGTATCCAAGCAAGAAGAGAAAGTACAAGTGCGCAAAAGAGATATGAGGTACGCAAGAGGAGATGGGAAGTATTCTTGGGGTCTAAAGGTGTGAAAGAGGAGTTTTCTTAGAGTTTTAAGGGTGCGTTATGAAGGACTAAGTTGTTTGATGTTGCAAAGTGTGTTGTTTTGAGTTTGTGATAATGCAATCTTGAATTATATTATGGGAATGATGCAATGAGGTTCGTGAGGGAATGAAGGCTAAATCTAACTAGGGTTTGAAGCTATGTTTCTGGTATGAAGGAAGGAGAGGGACTAGAACACCAAAGTTAAGGGTATGATGATGCTATGAAATGCATGAAGTATGAAGCATGTAGGTGAAGTTAGAAGTAATTTGTGTATGAATATCTTAGGTTGGTGCCTATACAGGTCTTACTAAGTTGGTGCTCAACTGAGGATATTGGTGTCTCCAGTAGGCCGGTGCCTACACACTATCTTGTTGATTTGGTACTATTGCGTGTGTGTTATATTCTTTGCAAAATTGATCCCAGGTATTGTACACCCACCCCTGAAAAAAAATGGTGGTTTTTTGCGTTTGTTTTGGTGGTTTTTTGGCACATAGTTTTTGCCCATGGTTTTCTAATTCATGTTAAGGAATTAAGGTTGTTGACTAATTCAGGTAAATGGATTAGGGGTTTTGGATTCTCTCGAATCCTATATAGGTGCAACTCTAACCAAGTTGTTGGTTTTCCCGATTTGGGTTCCAGGGTAAAATCTCTATGTAATATGTGTGTGTGTATGCGCCATTGTATGTTTTCTATTTTTATTAAGAATTTATCTGTAGTAATTAATTGCACAAGGTTAAAATCTACAATTGGTATCCGAGTTGTTATTGGCTTCAAGGAGACGCCTTTGTGGCTAAGGGTTTGGATCAGGTCTATGACAAGACTTGTTACAATGGGAGATCTGCAATATTGATTCTTTAGCTGAAAATAAATGGCGAACAATTCGAAAATAGAGATCAATAAATTTAATGGGAAAAGTTTTGAGTTGTGGAAGCTCAAGATGGAAGATTTGTTGGTGGAAAAATATCAGTGTATCATTTTGGATCCATGTACTGCACCTACAAGAACATCAACATAAGACTGGGAAAAATTTGATCAAAAGGAAAAGAGCACAAGCCTATTGTGTCTCTCAGATTCAGTATTATTGGATGTGTCATGAGAAGCTATGACCAAGGCTTTATGGAATAAGTTGGGGAATTTGTATCAGTCTAAGTCCATGGTAAACAAATTGTTCCTACGGAAGAAGTTGCACAACCTAAGAATGAAACATGGAGACTCAATGACAGATCTTCTGAACACCTTCAATATTCTGGTAAGTCAGTTATTATCTATTGATATTAAGATTTTTGATGAAGATAAGTGTATCAGTTTGTTGTGATATTTACCAAAATTGTGGGATAGTCTGGTTGTGGCCATAGGTAGTAATACAACTACTTTAAGTTTTGATGATGTGGTCTCATCCTTCTTATTGGAGGAGATGAGGTGGAAGAACATGAAAGGACAGAGCACAGATGCATTATTTGCAAGAGGACGCTCCCAGGAAAAAAATAGATCTAAGTCCTCGAGTGGGAGATCTAAATCTAAGTGAAGACCTAAATCTCTCGGAAAGTTTGTATATGTATGTTGGAGATGTGGAAAAGAAGGGAACTACAAAAAGCAATGTAGATCCAAAAGTGTTGAGAGAGGGAAGGGATCTAAAGATGTTCCTTCTACAGAAGCAAAAACCTCCTCAGAAGAAGGAGGGGATGTGTACTTGGATTCTTCAAGCACACATGTAGATCATGAGGCATGGTTGGTTGACTTAGGTGCATCCTTTCATAGGACTCCTCACAAGGAGTGGTTCTGCGAATATGAAAGGTATGATGGAGGTGATGTTTTCCTAGGTGGTGAATCAACGGCTAAATAATAGGACGAGGAAAATTCAAGTTGAAGCTCGTGGATGGAAGGATTAAACACTCCTTGGTGTTCTACACATCCTAGAATTGGCCAGAAATTTGATTTCTATAAGAAAAATGGACGATGTAGGGGTAAAAACAATGTTTCAGAAAGAAATTTGCAGGATGGTTCGAGGAGTAATGGTGTTGCTGAAGGCAGTTTGGATTGAAACTCTATATAATCTACAAGGAAGCACTATTAGTGATGAGTGAAATAGTTCCATTGTTATTGAGATTGGAGCTAAAGAAGGAAAAACTACTATAGTCTCTGGAGAAAAGACTTTTTTGTGGCATCAAATCTCGGGGCATATCAGAGAGAAGTGCCTCCGACTACTACGCAGTAAAGGTATGGTTGAAGGTATGTCTAACTGCTCTTTAGATTTTGATTTCTATGAAAATTATCTAGATGGGAAGCAGAATCGGGTAAGATTCACCTCTAGTGAAATGAGGGCAGGGGAAATTTTACGATTGGTGCACAGTGATGTGTTTGGACATGTGTCGGTTCCATCATTGGGAAAAACTGTGTACTATGTCTAATTTATAGATGAATTCTTGAGGAATACTTGGATTTATTTCCTCGGGAAGAAATATGAAGTCTTTGACAAGTTTAAAGAGTTTAAGTCTCTTGTGGAGAATCAAACAGAAAAAATGATTAAGGTGTTGAGGACATATAATGGTGGAGAATTCTACGGAAATGAATTCGAATAATTATGTAAGAAGTGTGGTCTAGCAAGGTAGGAGACTACTCCATATACACCTACACAAAATCCAGTTGTAGAAAGGATGAACATGACATTGATGGAAAAATCACGGTGCATGTTAAATGGTGTCGAGTTAGGATAGGAATTATGGGCAAAGGTAGTGGATGTTGCATGTTACTTGGTCAATCGATCACCCTCATCAACGCTGGATGACAAGACTCCACACGAGGTGTGGACTGGTAAGTAACCCTCTTTGACACATCTTAGGGTATTTGGTTGTGATCTCTATGTTCACGTTCTAAAGGAAAACACGAGTAAGCTAGATAAAAAGGTTGAATAATGTATCTTTATTGGGTATAAACATTGTATGAAAGGTTATAAGCTTTGGAACCCAGAAACTAAGAAGGTAGTGTATAGATGAGATGCGGTATTTAGATAAATCAATGATGTTATCAGACAGGAAGTCCTACCAAGGAAGGAAGAACTAGAGAAAATAGAATTTGAGTTGAAGGATGATGAATCAGACTCTGCAAAGGAACAAGAATTAGAAGAAGAAGATCCTCATACTCCAGTATCAAGGAGATTGGTTCGGGAAAGAAGGCAATTGGAAAGGTATACTCCACCAAAGATGATCCTAGAATTTGTAGGGAGGTAGTGGATTCAGAGGAAGGAAAACTTTGGAAAAAGGTCGTGGTTGAAGAAATGGCAGCCTTGGACAAGAATGAGGCTTGGGATCTAGTGGAGTTATCGACTGGAAGAAACCCCATTGGCAACAAATGGGTGTTTAAAAATAATTTGAATGAATAAGGCAAAGTGGGGAAATACAAAGCTCGGTTAGTAGCAAACGAGTATTCCCAGGTAGAGGGAATTGACTTTGGTGAATTTTTTTCTCCTGTTGCCATAACTTCTATTAGATTTCCTTTATCTGTTTCTACTGCGTTTGATTTTGAAGTAGAACAGATGGATGTGAAGACAACATTCCTACATGGGGATCTAGAAGAAGAAATCTACATGAATCAACGAGAAGGCTTTGCATCGAAGGGAAAGAAAGAGCTAGTATGCAGGATAAAAAAAAGTATATGTGTGGGTTAAAGAAATCACCAAGCATGTGGTATCAAAAATTTGATACTTATATGTTGGGTCTTGGCTTCACAAGGAACAAAGTAGATCAATGGGTGTATTTCAAATTAATTGGTGATCATCTTATTTATTTGGTCTTGTATGTGGATGATATGTTGTTGATAGGAAATGAAAAGGAGATTATCCAAGATGTGAAAACTTAGTTGTCCTCTAAGTTTGACATGAAGGATATAGGTCCTACAAATTTCATATTGGGCATGGAAATTAAAAGAGCTCGGGAAAACAAGAAACTTTGGTCAAATAAGAGGAAATATGTTTAGACAATATTACAGAGATATAATATGCAGGAATGTAAACCTTCCAGGTCCCTATTTCTGTAGGTATAAAGTTATCTGTGGATTAGTTTCCCAAGATACAAGAAGAAGAAGAGGACATGTCCCATGCTCTGTATGTGAGTGTAGTTGGCAGTTTGATGTATGTGATCGTCTGTACTAGACCGAATATTGCACATGCAAAGGGAGTTTTGAGCAGGTATATGTCAAAACTAGGGAAGGAGCATTGGACAATAGTAAAGAGGGTTTTCATATATTTACATGGCACTACTAGTTATGGATTGTGCTACCAAGGAAGACTAAGATTATATAGGTGGTGGACATACATGGCTTTGTTGATGTAGACTGGGCTAGAGATATGGATCGTAGAAGATCTACAAGTAGGTATGTGTTTAACCTGTTTGGAGGAGCAATCAATTCTATGAGAAAAAGACAGTCTATAGTGGCACTCTCAACTGCAGAAGCTGAATACATGGAAACCACTCATGCAGACAAGGAAGCAGTATGGTTACAAAGATTGTGTTTAGGTATTGGGTTGTGTTGTACCACGCACCAACAACATCATTTTTCTTGTATTTTTGCTTATAAATCCCCCCTCCAAGAAAATGGAGCCCATTACTCTTTTTATAAAAAACCTCTTGGTTTAAAATTTTCCTTAATAATTGATTGCAACTACCCCTCTCTCTAAGCAAGTCTATTTATTTTTTTGTGTTTGGCTGGAATTGCATTTTTTGTTTTTAGCACTTGGGAAAATTTTGAGAATTATTTTTTGGTCACTAGACAAGTTCGTAGAAACTCCTTTGGTATACACTGGAGGAGTTCCCCTCAAGTACTCTAGTGCTCATCAAAGCACTTCCCTCAAACTTCCCTAAGATTCCAAATATCTAACCATGTGACTTCATATAAAATCCTATGGTTTGATCGAAAGAGTTCTTACAAACTCCTCTGGTCAAACCGAAGGAGTTATAGTCTTTGATGCCCACTGATATACTTTGTGTCAATGCATCTAGTGTACACTAGAGGATTTCCTAGGATGCCTTCCAGTCCACACGGGAGGGCTTCCTACTAACTCCTCCAATGGGAACATTTCCCCCTCCGGTTGCATTTATGATGCTCAATGCTTATAAAAAGGTGATCACCCTCCACCTCTTGACCATTGTTCACTGACCACCCGAAAAAAGAAAGATATCATCGAGAGACGAGCGAATGATCCCAAAGCTTCTCTACTGCCAACTTGTTATTGTCATCCATGTGGTCTTCAGTGCCAGGTATGCCCTAGACCCTTTCTCTCTTTGAATTATTAGAGTTAGAGTTTTTATTTTTAGAGTGAAATTATCATTTTTCCAATGCCCTCTTTAAAACCCTGCCCCACTATCAATCTTACTCTAGCTACCAACAGTCTCTCTACTGTAGCACATGATCATGTGCCCTAACCTAAGACAGTCCAAGGACCTCAACTCCTTATTTCCTCTGGTCTCTAGTCGAACCTCACCATCCCAACTTTAACTTTCTACCTCCACCATGGCCAAAGCCTTAACCTAATTTTTAGCTCGAGTCGTGTTGAACCCTAGTTTTCTCCATCGCCTAGTGAGTTTTGGCACAATTCGATATCCTTCAAAGGGAGATTACACGAGCTCCATTTCCATCGTAGCCCAAGTCACCGTTGTAATAGGATTCAAACCAATACACTAGATTCTTTGAACCTTTGTTGCCAGAACCCCAAGTTTGAACAAAGAAACCCTTCTTGGAATTTAGTTTTTTTTAAAACCCTTTGAAACCAAAGCGCTTCGCAAGTTTGTTTCCAGTGGAATCTGAAAAAGTTAGTATGATATCTTCTGGTTTTAAACCAAAGAACCTGACAAAATATCCTCCAGTCTTCAACAGAGGAGTTAACACAAACCTTGTCGGTTCTCTTCGGAGGACTTAATTTTAGTCTCTTTGGTCCATCACAACAATGAGTATGACTTGTTGACTTTGAATTAGATCTCTTCATACAATGTCTTTTGGTTTCATCGGAAGGCTTGACAAGAATGCCTCCGGTGTAAACCAGAGGACTTAACATAAACCTCATCGGTTCATTTGGGAGTCTCAACATAAACTTCCCCAGTTTTCGCGGAAGAAGTTAACACGAAAGCCTTCGATGTAAACCAGAGGAATTTATTCCAACTTCATCGGTTTCCACACTTACCCACTAACACACTATGCATTACCTCCTCCAGTGTGTTTGGAGGTCTTTGCACGATCCCCTCCGATACTCACTCTTTCCCTCTCAAAGAGTTAACAAGATTACCTCTGGTTTAAACTGAAGGACTTTGCACAAATTGTTGCAGTGTACACATTTAACCATCGACACACTTCACACTAATCTCTTCGGTGGTCACCAAAGCAGTTCACATGAACTACTTCGATTTTAAATTTAATCCTTTTAGTCAATAAGCTTGTTGCTTCACCAACCTGCTAGAATTATCTCCCTTAAGACAAACTAGTCATCTTCAAAGCTCCACGATGCCTACCATCATACTATCATCTTCAGATGATGATCTCCCACCTAGAATTAGCTCGAGTGAATCCTTGGGTACTTCACTTGTGTTACTTCAATGGGATTATTTATGTGCACATATATGATCATTCTTATTTTATCACCTAGTTTTGTCTTTGGACTAATTTCATCTTTGCTTGGTAGATTCAGATATGTCTCCAAGGAAGAAGGCAACTAGCAAAGCGCCTGCCACAAAGGCCTCCGGGAGTGGCCGCCATCATGAAGATGAACCCGATGTCACATGAGATGTATGATGACACAATCGACTTCTTGGAAAAGGGGGAAGATTCGCTCAAGTGGGGTGATGTTTATCAAATGTTCAAGAAACATAATTTCATCGTCAATGTGGAAGATCAAACCAAACTCAAAATTTTCAAGAACATCGAGAAATTTGGAATTCATAGAGTAACAGCTCGCACTGCGGTATTTCCCTATGACGATGTTGTTGCTTAGATCCTTAAACACGTGGAATTAGGAAATAGGTACATATGCAATGCTCAGGGAGATCCTATAGCTTCAATCCAACCCGCAGATCTATCAAAGTGTTACCATCTGAAGAAAGGAACCCGAAAACTGGATAACGAACTTCTAGGTGGATTCAAGCATATGGCCAAAGACATGTGTCACATCTAGTACAAGCTAGATAAGCAATTTAAGCTTAGACCAATGGGTGGATACCCTACAACCATACTAAGGAAGTTGTAACAATACATTGTGGCCATGATATGCAGGTTGTACAGAGATCCGGATGCCTTCTGTTATCACTCTGTAAATTTCCTAGAGGTTGAAAAGAGGAAAAACACAAAGGTAACCTTAACCAACCGATTTTAAAACTGGGATCTAGCCCTTCCAGCTTCAGAGAGGGATCTCTCTATATAATTTAGCTTTGTTTGCATTAAGATATTAGGCTAGTTAGAGGCACAAGTTTTGTTTTGTGGTAAAAGATTTTAAAGGTGGTTGAGACACAACACACATCCATTGGGCTATGGGGTCTGTACTTGATAAAATCCGAGACACAACCAGAAACACTGAAGAATTCTTTCACAAGGCGAGATAACAAGCTTCCTGGATCATTAATAATTTAAATGATGGATGGAAGAAAGATTAGGAAAATAACTCCAATCAACAAGCACTTAAGAATCTCTTAAATGGAGCTATTTAGAAGATGAACATAGAAATCTACAGAATCGGAGACAGGGTATCAGTGATAAATCCTGCAACTTAACGCTATTCATATAGATTAGTTACAGAAAGACGATATGATCACAAAGCAAGAAAACATATAACTAAGAAAATCACATCACCAGTGAAACATGCGCAGGAATCCTGTGAAAAGCTTCTTCTTTATTAACGGTGGATCACATCAAAAATGTTACAGCTCGATATCAATCGGGTGTGCAAATCAACAACCCTTAATACATTCCAAAAAGAAGTATTTATAAGCCAAAATACAAAAGATCCTCTCATAACAGACGAGGACGTGTCCATACTATTATTAGCATAACTAACTCAACTAATCAAAAACTGTTTGGTGATTCATCACAACTATTGGCTGAATTTCTGGGTAGGCCGTTGGTGCGGGGCTTCCGCAACCTTTGCTGAC
>ML779372.1:575476-649463 GCA_009831015.1 Picea engelmannii
GGGTCGGTCGGACGCGGGAAAACGGTCAGCATGACAACGGGCGTTTTATTCGGTCATTAATGTGTAACGGGCCACTTGGGGTGACATGGTAGGTGACGGTGAACAACGTATACGGAAGACTGACGTGGAGGTTTGTGATTGGTGGTAAAGTCGCCAAAGGGGTTGTTCATGAGTGGGGGGTGTTATGGCGCTGACACAAGGGGCTGGCAGTAATAACGGGATGGGACTCAGATCCAGACGCAAGTGGGACAAGTGGACTCGGTGGATGGTGACGTCGGAGTGTCAGACAGCATGTGGTGGATGGGACTCAGGGACCAATAAAAATGCGCCATGTGTAATCAAGGGGCCGACCAGAAAAGATCTTCGTTCCGGACCCCCCCCTTTGATTAAAGACAGAATACCAAGGGGGGCCCGGAAACGATCAGGGGCCGACGATCTGCGCGCTTGAATGATAGCCGTTCAGATCTGCGCGCCCTTTATTCTTGATTCCGGACCCCCCCCCCTCCCGTTAAAGACAGAACGGAGGGGGGGGTCCAGAATCCATTGTGGACCGTTGATTTGAGCGCCGGATTGAGAACCGTTCAGATCTGCGCGCCTTTTATAACCAATTCCGGACCCCCCACACCCTTCGTTAAAGGCAGAACGGAGGGGGGGGGTCCGGAATCAACTGTGAGCCGTTGATTTCGGCGCCACGATCTTATGCCCTTGAAATGTGAATGAGACATAGTAGGGGGGCGGATAAATCATGTGTGGGGAAAACTTAGGATAAGGGTATTTTCATGGGCTTCTTTCGATAATTCTCACACACACCAACAAGGGGGGCATCGATTCAAATGCATTTGGGCTTTGGAGTCAAAGAGAAACAGCTTTATCAATCTGGCTTTATTTCAGCAAGTGGGCAAAACAATTAACCTACGTCCTAACCTACTGTCACAAGGCAATCAACCCAGATTAAACAGTTGGGTCAAGATTTTATTCTTTCTAGGGGCTACCTGACCAGGATTAGATGGTCTGATCAGATGCATTCACTGATTCTAACCTAGGGGCTATCTGATCAGGATTAGACAGTCTGATCAGATGCATTCACTAACCTATCAGCATTGAAAATTTAAAAGAACTTGGTCATGCTTGAAAGGTATGACCTAATTGTTATTATTGCATGGGGCCTTTGCTTCAATTCTTTTCTGCCCTCTTTTCTCTTTCTCTTTTTCTTTTTATCTTCTTTTACACAAATTATTTGAAGAATGCAATATCATTTGTGAACCAAATCACCAGATGCAGATAATATCCAAGTCATAAGATGATTCCCATAAATTATGGGGTGATAACACCTTCAAATTCTCGCTATCATATATGCCCCTGCTTCACTATTGTGTAGACAAAGGATCCTCTTTCAATTGGGCCAACATTTTGTCAGCAAACTTAGTAGAGACCATCACATCAGTTGTGGAAGCATGGAACATGACTTTTTTCGAACTTCCATATGTCCTCATATCTCATAGATATCATGTGCGTTATGCACCAATACCTGAGGATGGGCTAGGCATGGCAACCAACAGACCCAACCATACACATATACTACAAGGTATTATGGGAGCATAAATACAAGACAAAATATCACAAGATTTGTGAGAGATTTCTAGCCCCATTGTACAAGTTCATTTTTGGCTTACCAGCCTCGTGTATGACCGACAAAGCACTAGTTGTAATCACGAGAATAGGAGATTGGTATCTGATGGAGCATGACACATATATCAAGATATACGAGGCCATGAAAGCACAACATCTACTACCCTGGTTTGTCCCAGACAAACTAGTACTCCAGGAAGTAGCTTACCAAATGGTGATCAACAGAGTCGGGGGGATACTCTATCAAAATAAGAAAGCTATATGGCCCTCGCTTCCATTATGAATTGACACCTACTCATTTTCCAACACCAAGCAGGCCGAAGACGAAGTGGATACACTATTCTCATACCACTTCGGGGAAGAGAGGTTCGCGAGGCACGACCCAAAGAAAATAGTCAAAGAACACTTTAATAAGCTTGGCGTGCCCTAGGAACATACAACAAAATTATGGGAGGAGGAAGCGGTCCATTACAGAGCTAGGACCAATGACAAAGTAATTGTTAGAAGACAAGGCAAACCCATTGAAAGAATTGTTGATGAAGAAAAAGCACAAGAGGAAGCCAAGAAAAAAGTAGAAGAAGAGGCAACAACAAAGGCATCCACTACAACTACATCAGTACAATCATGATCAACAAAAGAAGACGAGACAACAATAGAAAAGAAGAGGAGAAAGAAAGAGAAAACACACAAGAAAAAAGAAGATGCGGTGGAGAAGAAAATAAGAACTGGTGAATCCAAAGCTAAAGCTAAAGTTGATGTAGTAGCGACATCAACTAAGATAGAGGCCACAGAAAAATCAAAGGCAGAAGCATCATAGAAAGCAGCAAGTGAAGCTATGGAAAAGGCAACTGAAGAGCAGTGTTAGAAAGACAAAGAAGCAAGGAGCGATAATGTTGCACCAATGGACACTGATATCCCAGAGATATCAACAACATGTGTCAGTAGACATACTCAATTAAGTGGGATAGGTCTAGGAATTTGCAACCCATTCAACGCAAGCGAAGTGACCAACCTAAATAAATTCACATATGACAAGGCCATAGGCAAGATCATGCAAGAACAAATAAAGAAAGTTCCAGTCATATGAGGTAATCCGATATCAATACTTACGCAGACCCTAGTGACACAAAACATCAATAAAGACCCAATCACCATAGCATATGTTGGCACCGCTTTCATGACAACAACGGAAGACAATGTCAGGAACCTATATCCCCAAAATCTAGAAAAGGATGCACGAATTAGGGAGCTACAGGAACAACTCAAATGAGTAAATATAGATGAGGGTAGCCTACAAAACTTCAAGGCTAGTGCAGAGAAAGTCAAGGTGGAAGTAGAACATACCATCATAGATATGTATGCCCACCTGCACATGTTCCAAGAGACAATGACCTTATGGAACAACATAGCCAAGTGCAGGCCAAAAACACTCACTTCAACAACGTATGAGAAAGCATAGGAGATATTGACAGATGGATCGTTGAAAATCCAAATGCACCTATCGAGCTTCCATGTCCCTCAAACGTAGAAAGGAAAGTTGATCTCACCATGCTTGAACACTGTCAGTAGGTCAGGATGAGAGCACACAAAGAAACAACCAGCTTGATGTTGATTTCTTCATGACTACACAAGGCGACTCAAGACATAATAAGAAAATTTTGTCTCCCTCCCCTTGAAGAATTTGGAAATAATCTTATCACATAACAACTAATAGAGAAAGTACAGGAGAGTACAAGTCACATAAGGGAGGTAACTGAATCGGCCTCCAAAGTGATGACAAACTTAATTGAAAAAGTCCTCATTCATCCCACTAGAGTATGCACCATGATCTAGGCATTCATGGTTACTCTGGAAAAAGATATGCAGACTCTCAACGACAACACAACCATGCATAAGGCTGCTCTCAAAGAATTGGCGTATCGCCGAGTCGTGTCACTTTATGGTCAACTAGAAACGTGGACAACCTAATTTTGAGATAAATAGACAAGGCATAAAATAAAATTCAAATTTACTATCAACTACATCCTATTTTGTCTTTTTCCAACCACCTTTAGTTTTGTCTTTATCCTCACACATGTCAAACAACTACTAAGGGGAGCTGAAATATTTTGTAACAACTTCTTGAGGAATACAAGAAGTCATTTTGGGAGTTAGTAATAATTGCATAAATATAGGGGGGGGGGCATTTAGAAAGGGCACTTCAAGCATTGTATAGACTCAAGAACTATTTCAAGGAAGTATACCGTGTTAATGAATATTGAGAAGCCTTCAGGGCCAGATTTTTGATAGAGAGAAGAACTTTTGTGTATTGTTGTTTGATGTGAACTATTTCCAGTAGAATGTTTGTTGTCCACGTGGGTTGTAAGAACATTCTTTGCTTATAGACTTTTTTCTAATGCAATAAATGTTATTCTTGCAGTTTTGTTATTCTTTCTCATGATTAATGTCCTCAATACATGAGCTTGTTATCTATGCATAAATATGACTTATACTATTCTAGTTATTAAATTGTATGCATGCATTATATAACTTTGCACCTTTGAGATAGCTATTTGATTAAAGGGTTTTGCGGAGCTTGGTGTCACCTCAGCTCACTTGGTTATGATAAATTTCTCCTAGCTACAATAGGATAGATTAGAAGTAGATTATATTTATTTTATGTATTGACATAGTCTTCATCTACATCTTTCATTCACATAACCATCCTTTCAAAATGGTAGTTAGGCCATAATACAGATGAGTCTCCTAAACCAAACAATGCATAGTCTAATTGGGACCATGTACCAGGGATTACCCCTTACTATTGTTGGGCATTTCAGCCACGACAACAGGTTGGTACAACAAGTTGTAAGGATAGAGTGTGACAGTCAGAGTGCAATCTTCCTAGTGAAGAACTCAACTTATCATTCAAAGACAAAGCATATTGATGTTCAGTATCACTTTGTGAGGGACATGGTTGAAGACAAGAAGGTGTTGGCAATGAAGGTGGACACTTTGGACAATGTTGCATATTCATTAAGAAAACCTGTGAGCACTGAGAATTTCTCTTGGTGTAGAGAATATATGAGCATTTCTACCCTGAATTGTTGACTATGTAATCCTGTGACCCCCTGTATGCAAAGAAAACAACAAGTGGGAGATCATTGGGTACGTGTTATATTCTTTGCAAAATTGATCCCGGGTATTATACATTGATATGGGAGCAAAGGGGGGGGGGGGGGGGGGGGGGGGTAATTTTTGGACAATTTTTTGCGGTTTTTCGACACATGGCTTTTGCCGATAGTTTTCTAATTCCAATTAAGGAATTAAGGTTGTTGACTAATCTACGTCAATGGATCAGGGGTTTTGAATGTCGCAGGATGAATAAAAGATTAGAGGTGCAACTCTGAACAAGTTGTTGGTTTTCCCGGGTCAGGTTTCCAAGGTAAAACATCTGTGTAATGTGTGTGTGTATGTATGTCATTGTATCTTTTTTGTTTTTTATTAAGAATCTATTTGTAGTAATTGATTGTGAAAGGTTAAAATCTACAGGTGCTTAGCTGAAGAGATTATTGTTTCTAGTAAGTTAGTGCCTACAAGATTTGTAACAACAGGTTAGTGCCTACAAACATTTATAAAGATATTTTTTTGTGTTTTTCTCCCACAAGGGTTTTGAAATTAAAATATGTGTACTATGATTTGAGTTTACATGCATTTATTGTTCTTGAATTATTGATGAGTGCTCATTTAAAGTAAAAAGTATCTTATACTAATTCACCCCCCCCCCTCGGTATAAGCATAAGTTCAACAATTGGTATCAAAGTAAGTTCCTTAAGAAATAGTCTAGTCACTAGAAGGAAAATCTCGGGAGAACACATGGCTAGTCAAAAAGAATTCCTCTTCATGGCCATGGATACAAAGTCTATTGATATAGAAACTGAAGACAATCAGAAAGAAAAATTAGATTAAGAAGAAGAAGGCAGTGATGGGGAAGTGAATCTTGAAGCATAACTCGTTAGTGCCTTAGAAGAAATAGACAAGCTCGGGGGAAAGTATAAAAAGTAGAAAGATCAATTGCATAAATATGAAAAGAAGGATCGTGATATTGATAAAATAGAAAAAAAACATTTATCATCTTGAAGACTCAACTAAAAGAGGCAAAAAGGATAGAATGTGGAAAGACTAAAACACATAATGTCTTGTATGTGGAAGAGTTAAAACACAATATTCTAAGTTTCAGTCAGTTGTGTGATCAAAGTTACAACCTCACATTTAATTGTAAAAGATGTGAGATAAGGAAAGCAGGTTCAGGAAGATTGGTGGCAAAAGAAAATAGAACCAAGAGCAATGTATATGTTCTCATTGAAGTCAGAGGAGAAAAATGTTGTATGGGACAAGTAAATGAAAGTTGGTTGTGGCATAGAATGATGGGTCATATGAACTTTGAAAATCTAGTAAAAATCAACTATACACAAGTAGTAAGAGATATGCCAAGGGTCTCAAAACCTATCAACACTGTTTGCAAGCCATGTCAGCACGAGAAGCAGGCGAGAGTTAGTTTCAAAACAAAGGAGTACTCGACATCAAAGCCATTGGAACTCATACACAGATCTCTATGGACCAGCAAGAACACAAACTTTAAAAGGTGAGAGTTATTTCATGTTTCTTATTTATGATTACACAAGAATGACATGGGTTAATTTTCTTAGAGAAAAATATTAAGCATTTGAGAAGTTTAAAGCTTTCAAAGCCCTAGTTGAAAATGAGACTGATTCAAAAATCAAGTGCTTAGGATAAGATATAGGAGGTGAATTTACCTCTTATGAATTTGATGAATTTTGTGAGATTCATGGAATCAAGAAACATTTTTCGACAACAAGGACGCCACAACAAAATGGAGTTGTAGAAAGGAAGAACAAAAATGTACAAGAAATGGCTAGAACAATGTTGAATAAAGCATAAATACCATACACATTTTGGAGAGAAGCAATCAACCTAGCACTCTAGATTTTGAATAGAGCATGAATTAGAGTGAACAATAGCAAGACACCTTATTAATTATGGAAAGGTAGGCTAGATACAGTGAAATACTTCAGTGTATTTTGGAGCAAGTGCTATATAAAGAGAAATGAAGATCATTTAGGAAAGTTTGATTCCAGAACAGATGAAGGCATATTTCTTGGCTATGCATATGGAAGAAAGGCCTATAAATGCTACAAAAAAAGACTATGCAAGGTTGTAGACAATATTGATGTAAGAGTGGATGAAGCAATACCTCAAAAGGAAAAGTCACAAACAAATGAAGATCCAGAGGAGACAATCCATAGAGAATGAGAAAATGAAGAAGAAGAAATAGAATGCCAAGATCCAAAGACACCGTCTACATTTGTTCAAAAGCATCATCCAAGAAATCAGAATCTTGGTGATATAGATACAAGAGTTCAAACTAGAAGAAGATTGAACTTTTATTTGCTATCTAAAATATAGCCAAAGAACTTTGCACAAGTTGGTGAAGATAAGCATTGGGTTAATGTTACGAAAGAAGAACTAAAATAGATTGAGAAAAATGAGACATGGGAACTTGTGTCCATACCAAGATACAAGAATGTGATTGGCACTGTTATCGCACAATCTATACTTTCCCAAAGCCCAAGGCAAGTGAGGAAGATTGGAGTAACAATGGGATATCCTATCACTATCACCTCAATAGGAAATCCCCTCTTTTAGGGAAGGATGCAAGTCCAACCCAAGGGAGGTATCCCCGGTGGCCTAAAAGGCTGGGTATACTAAGGTAATGTCAAGAGATACCCCCCCCCCTCTCACTCGTCACCAAAGTCAACGAAGTCTACGTTTGAGAAATTGAGGCAAAGAAGTGTAATTTGTGTACCTACCCGGAACAAGAACAACATAACATATATATGGCAATTTCGTGTATAAAAATGATAGTAAAGCCTCCAAAGGCGATAGAAAATGCAATTATATGGTGGCTGAAGCAAAATTACAATTATATGACGGTTTATAACGACCAAAATTCAATTGTAACAACCACGAGAATTAGTGCTCAAAATTGTTAGAAAAGACTGTGAAAATCGAGCATACATCAAGTAGATTCCTTGGCAATTGTCACAAGCAAGTTTTGAGTAAGTTAGTTATGAGTTAGTTTAGTGTGTGCAAAAAAGTTGTTGCAGTCAGATGGCTGTAGCAAACATTTATAATAGCAGCAAGAAATTTAGAGATATAGGCTAAGTTAGTGTTAGACTTAGTTAGCATAGGCTTGAGAGAATAAGGTTTGAGTGTTTGATCAATATTCCAACACGAGAGAAGTGAGAACTAGTGCCTTTTAGCGATTATGGAGTCAACTATATCAGCACAATAACTTCGAGAAATAACAATGATTATACTTGTCTAAGAGATGAAAAGGTGGAAGCTTGAGGAGTAGCACCTTAAGTCTTCAAGTACCAAGACATTAAGAGAAGGTTCAACTAGAGTGTAGGCACTTCTAGGCCTTAGCGATTTCTCCTATCCTTAGACTCTTGAAATATATTTAATGCAAGAAGAACTAGACAAAGCTTTTAAAGTCCTAGCACTTTAGGGCTCTAGAAGTTTGTCTAGACAAGATCTTCTTAGGAAAGACTAGCAAAACAAAGAGCAAGAAAGAAGCACCTTATGTTTCTTACTCCTAGGATTTTTAAGCAAGCAATTTCATAATCTTAAATATGAACAAGTAAACATACCATAAACATTTATCATAAAATGAGAATTACATATTTACTTAGTTCACCAAGAACAATCAAGCATAAAAAAACCTAGATTTGCCAAAATTCCACCAAGAAATGATCCAAAATGCATCCAAACAAGTTTCCAAGCAAGTGTGCCTCAAAATTTCAGCCAAGTACCCCAAAAGGGCGCCAATTTCAGTCCCCCTCTTGTGAGAGGTGAGTTATGATGAAAAATGAAAGTGTTTTGTGTTTATTTATACAATAATTTGACCTTTAATTAATTTTAGATCAAAAATTAGGGTCGACCCTGAACATTCACTAGAAAAATTAAATTTTACAAAAATGCAACAATAAAACCTCAATAGGGTGACATCATGCCCCTTCTAGGGTGACGTTGAGCTCTCATGATGGACGTCTTGCCTCTAAGGATGGAACATTGGCCCTGGTAAGGCTTAATCACACCACCTTCCGCCATAACATTGTGCAAATTTCCTTCTTTCACTGGAACATCACTGCATGAAACCCTAGCCCCTCCAAGATGATGTCATGGGATATGTGGATGGTCTCTAGGCCTCCCAAGGCCATCGTCCAAGTGAATAAATGTAGGACTCATCCTTCTAAGGCCTACCATAGTGCCTCCAAAGGAAACAACTTCATTCTTCGTGGTACAAGTCAACAATCTCTATCATGCCCCTTGCTTGGGGTCTGAACATCCATCTGTGGGATTTAGGCCCTCATGAAGGTTCGAACTAGTCATCTCCTCATGAATTCCTGTCCATCAGGAAAAGTCCTGCATAGACAACAAGTACACCCTCCAGGGGTCCATAAGTCACAAGTATCATGGCATGTAAATCACATCTAATAGTCAAACCACTCAAACATGTGCATCAAACCCCCCTAACCCAAACAAATGCTCAAAGACGTTATACAAGTTTCCAAATTTAGGTTTGGAGAGGGTCTCAAGATGTCTTATTGGGTCAATAACTCGTAGGTTTAGGGTGTTTCCTAGGTGAAACCAATCCTAGTCATGTGTGCATATGATATGATGCGAGGTAAACTCTTGGGCATGGGGTTCATGACATGAAAGGGTTTGTATTGTCTTACCTATGGGTGCTTTTGTAGAGGGTGAGCGGTCCTTTATCCATGATGCAAATCTTTCCAAGCCCACTTATTTTCCATTCTTCTTATTAGCTATTTCTTTCATGTTTCTTTCATGTTTCAAGGAATTAATTGGAGGCCATTGTCCTGGCTTGGTGTCCAGATATGACAGTGTCATTCACAAATACCTCATGGAGATGAGAAGGTCGACTCGTGATGAGATCCCCTTTCCCTCAGTCATGCAACTGAGATCCACTACCCTGTCTTGGTGACCAGATGATGGTAATGTCGTATCGCTAAAAACTTATGATCATGATAGGTCAACTCGTGATGAGACCTCCTATCCCCCAACTAATACCTTGAGTATTCATCATCATTCATTTTGTGGGTCCCCCATTTCTTACAGAGAATCATTTCATTTCTTTCTCAGGGATCCCTGGGAAAAGCATCTCAAAGGTTTTATGATTGGATTTTATCCTTTTCCAGCTACATTTACCCTCTGGGCCTTCAACCCCTTCTTCCCATGAGGTAAGGTACAATCCCTTCTTGGGTCAATACACCCGAAGATCCCAAAAGGCTAGAGAGATGGAGGGAAAAAGTATGGAAAGTGATAAGTATGGTAGGGAATGGACGAAGAATTTTCAAGGAACCACCCAGTAACAACTTATTCCCGAGGGAAACCAACTTACTAGGACACAATGACACCCCCCCCTCAAGTTTAAACAAGGCAAAGAGCATAAATTCCAAGCAAACCTTTTGAAATCAAGAAAGATTCATCACAACATGTTCAAATGCTTTAAATATCAAAGTGATATGTACTATGATACCTAGACTCATTACCTCATGGAGCAAGACCCATTGCCTTCTGGGACTAGGCCAGTGTGGTGGATGTTATTGTTGGCAATGTGTAGGATGCATCAATGAAAAGAAGGGCCCCTCTAGAGATATGCTCTATCCATTTGGCTCTCGACACACCATGTCTACAACTTGTGGGCCTCGAGAGATGATCTCCTTAGTTACCCTTAGGCTAGGGGGTAACATCTGCCTCCTACTCGGGGACATGTGCTCACTGTAGAGCACATGAGAACCTCAACTTCTCTAGTATGACCTGTGCCTGCTAAATCTCAACATAAGATATCAGTAACATCTAGGGTGGTGATATCACCCTTTGTCCATACATGATATAAAATAAAAGTCAAAACTCTAATCTAACATATGATCATGATCATACATATATACAAATGAAGTAAATCAAATATGTAAATGCCACTAACTCTACTAGAATTATATGTAATGGTATGTACAATGGATGCAAATGCCTACCTACCTACCTTACCTGCTAATTGAATCTTAGGTATAATCATATAACCAGTACAACCATGCTAGCAATGCATCATAACACTTGCCTCTGTGCTTCATCACAAACCAAAACAATGACAAGTTAAGCAGAAAAGTAACTTGAGTTAGAATATGCATCATATCATAGGAAATCATAAATTCTAACCCATGGAGGCGGGAGGGAGGGACACAATCATGGCAGGTCACATTTCCAGAAAAACGCTCAATCCATCCATGAAAATTACTGTGAAAGGTCAAAGACTCGAGAGGCTGACTCAAAGAGTCTGAAGGTTGACTACCTTGGACCTTATCACTCCCAGAGGTTTGAGAAGGGACTAACAAGAATCTAGAGGATGACTGACATCCTTTTAGGGGAAAGTTGAAAGATTGGGATAATAAACTACTTCTTAAGGAATTCAACCTACCCTTAAATTCTAAGAAAAGTCCCTGCCCTGGAGAAAACTCGAGACAAAAAGCACATCTCCTAGAAGCATCCTTAGTGACACTGCAAGATAAAGGAAATGAAGGGAGCTGGAAAACCTCATCACACGTATCCTGCTCCAGACTAACCATGTCCTCACCCTTATCAAAATCCGAGCACAACTGTAGTTGAAAATCTTTTTCATAGAATAAATCCAAGTGCTCAAAGGAATACTCATCAAACTCCTCAAGGTATGACCGAAAATCATCATGAGAACATTGGATTAAGTCATCCTTGGTTGTTTGGAATATGTTTGTGATTATATCATCTCTTTGTTGCCAAATGTCAGAATATGTAGCAATCTCATATGATAGTTGTAAATGAAACAATTGAAAATGACCCTCAATATCATAAATGGGATCCTCATCAGAACCAACCACATCCCATTTACGTCTTCCAACATGTATGAACTCATCAATATTATCAACCATGTCATTACCTTTATCATAGCATGGGGGGTTTAATACATCCAGGGGCTCCTCTGACACTTCTTCACTTTCCAAATCACAAAATAACGCATCATCAGAATCTTGGAAAGGGAAACAACTTACTATATCCACTTCTTCCTATGCAGGAGTGTTAAAGGCTTGGGTGACTTCATCAAATGGAAAAACAACTATCAGTACATCATCCTTGTGACTCACCTTTTTAATGATTTCTTGACCTTCATTAGAGTATGAAGGATCTAGCTAGTCCAAGGGTTCCTTTACTTCTTCACGTTCTGAATCATAGAACAAGGTATCATCAAAACCTTAGAAAGGGAAATTATTAGCCTCATTCTCTTCTTCTTGTGCAAGAGAAATTAGTTCTTGGATGGCTTCATCGGAGGGAAAAGAACATATCAACGATTCATTTTCAAGTTCCAAGTCTCCTTCTTTCGTGGAGTCCTGAGTCAATTCATGGTGATCTTCATCAGGAACCCTCTCTTCAATCTCTTTTTTGCCAATTGGTTCCCACCATTCCTTTAAGTTCTTTAATGAAGATCTTAAGGGTAGCTACATCCTCTAGGCTAAGAATATATGAGGTATTCTCAGGATAATCAACCTTGATTTCTAGAGTAGAGAGATATTCTCCCTTGGGCGAGGAGATATTTTCCTCGAATTCTACAACCATGTGATAAGCTTCTTGGATTGTCCTTGGCCCCTTTTCATCGAGGAGGAATCCTAATTGTCCTGAGAGTGCATTGGTATAGAGGTAAATGAGGTACTTGTCTTTAGGACGATGGCTTTTAGGAATTTGTTCTAACAACTTTTCAAATCTGGTATGGAATTCCTTGACAATCTCGTTCTTAGTTTGTTGTATGTAATTGAGTTTTTTTTATCAACATGTGGATATCTTCTAATTTAATACTCCATTTCTTGAGAAAGGTTTCTTCTAATTGGTCCATAGATGTGATGTTGGCATCAGGGAGACCATCATACCATTTTCTAACATTACCATGAAGAGTGGCAGAGAAACGTTTCATTGCCAAATCTTCAGCATCATCGCTGATAGGGTGGAGTTGATAGAAAGCCCATAAGTTATTCATGTGATCTTCGGCTTTAACCACATCATTACAAGTGAATCTAGGGAGCCATTTTTCATACCTCGGAGGAATTTGTTGAGGGTATCCCAGAATTTCACTCGTATCCAAGGGTTTAAAATTACCTAGGTCCCATTGAGAAGCCATGGTTGGCTTTATCATTAGTGGAGTCTCCAGATAATACTTATAGGGATTATCAAAGGGAAAAGAGGGAATCACCCTAAGTGGAGTCACCAAATAATACTTATAGGGATTATCAAAGGGAAAAGAGGGAATCACCCTAAGTGGAGTCGCCGGGTAAGCTTGTAAAGTAAGAAGGCTTCGAGGAAAAATCTGACCGAAAATGTGTCGTTCGAGGAAAAATCTGACCGAAAATGTGTCGTTCGAGGAAAATTGAATTGATGTTCCCCAACAACGTCGCCAAAAATGTTATCGCACAATCTATACTTTCCCAAATCCCAAGGCAAGTGAGGAAAATTGGCGTAACAATGGGATATCCTATCACTGTCACCTCAATAGTAAATCCCCTCTTTTAGGGAAGGATGCAAGTCCAACCCAAGGGAGGCGTCCTCAGTGGCCTAAAGGGTTGGTTCGACTAAGGTAATGTCAAGAGATACCTCCCCTCTCTTTGGTCACCAAAGTCAACAAGGTCTACGTCTAAGAAATTGAGGCAAAGAAGTGTAATTTGTGTACGTGCCCGGAACAAGAACAACAAAGCATATATATGGCAATTTCATGTACAAAAATGATAGTAAAGTCTCCAAAGACGATAGACAATGCAATTATATGATGGCTGAAGCAAAATTACAGTTAGATGATGGTTTATAACAACCTAAAGTCAATTGTAACAACCATAAGAATTAGTGCTCGAAATTGCTAGAAAAGACTGTGAAAATTGAGCATACAACAAGTAGATTCCTTGGCAATTGTCACAAGCAAGTTATGAGTAAGTTAGTTATGACTTAGTTTAGTGTGTGCAGAAAATTTAGTGCAGTTAGATGGTTGTAGCAAACATTTATAACAACAATAAAAAACTTAGAGATCTAGGATAAGTTAGTGTTAGACTTAGTTAGCATAGGCTTGAGAGAATAAGGTTCGAGTGTTTGATCAATCTTCCAACAAGAGAAAAGTGAGAACTAGTGCCTTTTAGGGTTTATGGAGTCAATTATATCAACACAATAACTTGGAGAAATAACAATGATTATACTTGTTTAAGAGATGAAAAGGTGGAAGCTTGAGGAGTAGCACCTTAAGTCCTCAAGTACCAAGTCCTTAAGAGAAGGTTCAACTAGGGTGTAGGCGCGTCTAGGCCCTAGCGATTTCTCCTATCCTTAGACTCTTGAAATATATTTAATGCAATAAGAACTAGACAAAGCTTCTAAAGTGCTAGCACATTAGGGCTCTAGAAATTTTTCTAGACAAGATCTTCTTAAGCAAGACTAGCAAAACAAAGAGCAAGAAAGAAGCACCTTATGTTTCTTACTCCTAGGGTTTTTAAGCAAGCAATTTCATAATCTTAAATATGAACAAGTCAACATACCATAAACATTTATCATAAAATGAAAATTGCAGATTTACTTACTTCACCAAGAATAATCAAGCATAAAAAAACCTAGATTTGCCAAAATTCCAGTAAGAAATGATCCAAAATGCATCCAAACAAGTTTCCAAGCAAGTGTGCCTCAAAATTTCAGCCAAGTACCCCAAAAGGGCGCTAATTTTAGTCCCCCTCTTGTGAGAGGTGAGTTATGATGAAAAATGAAAGTGTTTTGTGTTTATTTATACAATAATTTGACCTTTAATTAATTTTAGGTCAAAAATTAGGGCTGACCTTGAACATTGACTACAAAAATGCAACAATAAAACCCCAGTAGGGCGACGTCACGCCCTTTCTAGGGTGACGTTAAGCTCTCATGATGGACGCCCTACCTCTAATGATGGAACGATGGGCCTCCTAGGGCTTAACACACCACCTTCCGCCAAAACGTTGTGCAAATTTCCTTCTTTCACTGGAACATCACTGGATGAAACCCTAGCCCCTCCAAGATGACGTCATGGGCTAGGTGGATGGTCTCTAGGCCTCCCAAGACCATTGTCCAAGTGAATAAAGGTAGGGATTGTCCATCTAAGGATGATAAAGTGCCTCCAAAGGCAACAACTTCCTTCTTCATGGTACAAGTCAACAATCTCCATCATGCCCCTTGGTTGGGGTCTCATCATCCATCTATGGGATCTAGGCCCTCATGAAGGTCCAAACTAGTCATCTCCTCATGAATTCTTGTCCACCGGGCAAACTCATGCAGAGACATTAAGAACTCCCTCCAGGGGTCCATAAGTCACAAGTATCATGGCATGGAAATCACATCGAATAGTCAAACCAACTGAACATGTGCATCAAACCCCCTTAACCCAAACAAATGCTCAAAGACATTATACAACTTGCCAAATTTAGGTTTGGAGAGGGTCTCAAGATGTCCTATTGGGTCAATAACTTGTAGGTTTAGGGTGTTTCCTAGGTGGAACCAATCCTAGTCATGTGTGCATGTGATATGATGTGGGTTAAACTCTTGGGCATGGGGTTCATGACATACAAGGGTTTGTATTGTCTTACCTATGGGTACCTTTGTAGAGGTAGAGTGGGCCTTTGTCCATGATGCAAATCTTTTCAAGCCCACTTATTTTCCATTCTTCTTATTAGCTCTTTCTTTCATGTTTCAAGGAATTAGTTCGAGGCCACTATCCTAGCTTGTTGTCCAGATATGATAATGTCATTCACAAATACCTCGCGGAGATGAGAAGATCGGCTTGTGATGAGACCCCCTTTCCCTTAGTCATGCAACTGAGAGCCACTTCCCTAACTTGGTGACCAAATGATGGTAATGTCATACTGCTAAATACTTATGATCGTGATAGGCCAACTCATGATGAGACCTCCTATCCCCTACCTAATACCTTGAGTATTCATCATCTTTCATTTTGTGGGTCCCCCATTTCTTATAGATAAGCATTTCATTGCTTTCTCAGGGATCCCTGGGTGAAGCATCTCAAAGGTTTTATGACTGGATTTTATCTTTTGCTAGCTGCATTTACCCTCTGGGCCTTCAACCCCTTCTTTCCATGAGCTATGGTACAATCCCTTCTTGGGTCAATACACCCGAAGATCCCAAAAGGTTAGGGAGATGGAGGGAAAAAGTATGGAAAGTGATAAGTATGGTAGGGAAAGGACAATGAATTTTCAAGGAACCACCCAATAACAACTTATTCCCAAGGGCTACCAACTTACTAGGACACAATGACACCCCCCCTCAGGTTTAAACAAGGCAAATAACATAAATTCCAAGCAAACATTTTGAAATCAAGAAAGATTCATTGCAACATGTTCAAATGCTTTAAATATCAGAGTGATACATACCATGATACCTGGACTCATTACCTCATGGAGCAAGACCCACTGCCTTCTGGGACCAGGCCGGTGTGGTGGATGTTGTTGCTGGCAATGTGTAGGATGCATCAATGAAAAGAAGGGCCCCTCCAGAGCTATGCTATGTCCATTTGGCTCTCAGCACCCCATGTCTACAACTTGTGGGCCTTGAGACATGATCTCCTTAGTTACCCCTAGGCTAGGGGGTAATAAGCACCAAATGGGTCTTCATAAACAAATTGGATGAAGATGGATAAGTAGTAAGAAATAAAGGAAGATTGGTCTGTAAAGGGTATGCTCAAGTTGAGAGAATTGACTTTGAAGAAACCTTTGCTCTAGTTGCAAGATTATAAGCAATCACAATATTTTTGACATTTGTGTGTTTCAAGAACTTCAAAGTCTATCAAATGGATGTCAAGTCATCCTTTATAAATTGAACAACCAAAAGGATTTCAATTGTCAGAAAACAAAGATCATGTATGCAGATTGAAGAAAGTACTCTATGGAATAAAGCAAGCTCCCATAGCTTGGTATTCAAGACTTGAAAAATACCTACAACAATAAGGTTTCAAAAGAGGAGCTACAGACATCAATCTTCACATCAAAACAAACGATGAAAATATGTTAATCATTCTGGTTTATGTGGATGATATCATATTTGGAAGTAATGATGATATAATGAGCCAAAAGATTGCACAAGAAATGAAAAAATAGTTTGAGATGTCCATGCTTGGAGAATTGTCATTCTTTCTAGGGTTGCATATTTCTCAATCCAACAAAGGCATGTTCATTTCTCAGAACAAACATATCAAGGAAATATTGAAGAAATCTAGAATGGAAGACTGTGCACCTGTCAGTACACCCAGATCGCAGGATTTAAGTTGAGCAAAGATGATGAATCTCTAGAAGCAAATCAAACATTGTACAGGTCAATGATCAACAACCAGTTATATGTGACAACATCAAGGCCAGACATCATGCAAGCAATAAGATTGGTTGCAAAATTTCAATTTGCACCAAAGGAGACACATGTGCAAGCAATAAAAAGAATGTTCAAATATCTAAAGGGCACATTGGACTTTGGCTTGTGGTATTCAAGAAGTAATAACTTCACTCTAACAACATATACAGATGCAGATTGGGCAAGAAGTATCGATGACAAGAAAAGTACCAGTGGAGGAGCATTCTTTCTAGTCAACTGTCTAGTATCATGGTTGAACAAGAAACAAACTTCAATTTCTCTATCCACAACAAAAGCTGAATATATTGTAGCAATAACATGCTACACAAAAGTTTTCTCGATGAAACAAACATTGAAGGATATCAAGGTAGAATATGATCAACCAATCTCAATCGCCCGTGACAACGCAAGTGCAATCAACATTTCAAAGAATCATGTTATGCACTCAAAGACGAAGCATATTCCCATCAAATACCACTTCCTAAGAGAACAGGTAGCCAAGCAAAGTGTTAAGCTGAAATACAGTGCCACCAAAGAACATGTTGCATATATTTTACTAAACCCCTTCCAAGAGGCACATTTGAATATATTAGACACAAGCTGGGAGTGATATCCCTCTCATCTCAATAGTAAAGGGAAGCACAAGCTCAAGGGGAGCAACCCTTTATCATAGATGTCAAAGGGGGAGAAGCTGTAGATGGGGGGAGTATTACAAAATTAACTAAGGGTTTCCATCAATGACAAAGGGGCATATTGTTGGAAACATTATTGTCATTGATGTCAAAGACATGGGGAGACTATAGATGTCCAAGATAAATATTTCAAGATGAAGATTGTTGGAAATGTTGTTTTTGGATTTTTAATGCTCAGTTTGGATACCCAATATTTGAAGGAATTTTTACTCTAAATACCTAGCTCAAATGGGAACATAGGACATATGGTTGAAAATCTTATTCTAAGACCTTTCCAATGGTATATGGAACTCTTTTTAACTCCATCACAATAAGGAGATATGAAAGATTTTGTCACAACAACCCAACTAGAAAGTATAGGTCGACCCAACCAGTTTTACATGTTAGCCCCATAAGTGAGTGCATAAACACTATAAATACATGATATATGTGCACGTTTGAAGAGTATCCAAGCAAGAAGAGCAAGTACAAGTGCACATAAGAGATCTGAGGTATGCAAGAGGAGTTGAGGAGTATTCTTAGGGTCCAAAGGTGCGCAAGAGGAATTTTTTTGGAGTTTTAAGGGTGTGTTACGAAGGACTAAGCTCTATGATGTTGCAAAGTGCACTGTTTTGAAGTTGTGATGTTGTGGTATGGAATTATATTATGGGAATAATGCTAGGAGGTTTGCTAGGGCATGAAGGCTAAATCTGACTAGGGTTTGAAGCTATGTCTGAGGTATGAAGCAAGGAGAGGCACTGTAACATGAAATTTAAGGGTATGATGATGCTGTGAAGTGCATGAAGTATGAATCATGTAGGTGAAGTCAAAAGTACCTTATGTATGCAGATCTTAGGTTGGTGCCTATACAGGTCTTACTAAGTTGGTGCTCAACTGAGGAGATTGGTGTCTCTAGTAGGTTGGTGCCTACACAATATCTTGCTGAGTTGGCACTCAACTGAAGAGATTGGTGTCTCTAGTAGGTTGGTGCCTACAAGATTTGTAACAATAGATTAGTGTCTACAAGCTTTGTAACAATAGGTTGGTGTCTACATACATTTATAATGACAAGTTTTTGTGGTTTTCTCCCACAAGGGTTTCCAAATTAAATTTTGTGTACTTTTACATGCATTTACTATTTCTGAATGATTGATGAATGCTCATTTAAAGTAAAAATATCTTACATTGAGTCACCCCCCCTCTCAGTATAAGCATAAGTTCAACAAAATTATGCACCCTTATACCACATGCACAAATTTATATATAGTCACTAAAAGACGAATCTGGACTGACACTTATAATTCTATGACTACTAACTTCAATCTTAATAGATCCTTAGACCTTTATTACATTATTAAAGAATATCATAATTATATAGGATTTTCCTCCTCGAGGGAGGTAGTGGTAGTTGAATCCCCTCTAGATGGAACACAAAGACATCATGAAATTGATACCTTCGATTTAGATAAGGAACTAGTTCCTTTAAGAATCTTGAACTCCTCCCTTTTGACTCATAGTTAATTACTGTGACTCCTTCAATACCATGACAAAAGTTAAAAAGAAGAAGGGGAAAAAAATGAAAGATTGTTGATTATTTTTTAAAAGGCAAGAAAGGACATGTACATTAATTGTACAATTTTAATCTTGTGAGTATAGTGTGCCCTCGTACTCTTATAAGAGCAATATACACTTGTACTTGCTTTTATTTATATTATGCCTTGAGCACCTAAAAATGTGTTTTTCATTTTACAATGAAATAGAAATTACAATTTGTTTTTCATTATACAAATCTAATATTGTGCTAACAATCTTTATGGTATAACTTTGTACTCCTTTAATGAATGCAAAGATGCTATTACAACTAAAAAAAATAAGATCCACTCACAATATGAATGAGATAAATTAAAATGAAAAAAAAAAAATACCATAAAAAAATTAAATACATAATGTAAATGTAAAAAAATACCATACACAATTTTTTAATATATATTATATATAATAATAATAATAAAATAAACCTATAAATATTTATTTTAAAAATAAACAGGATATGTTAAATTTCTTTTTAGTTTACCTTAGTAGAGTACAGGGTTAGATCTTGCTTCTATTATTGCTGGGGCATTCACTTCATAATTGAGAGTGTCTATCCCAACCAAAGAAATAAACCAATAAATAGGAGTAAATATAAACTAAGAACAAACTTAATACATGTTTAAAATTTTTAAATTTGTATTTCTTCCAAAGGGAATGTGATGTCATTTAATAGTGAGCCATAGCAAGGGAAGAAAGACAAGCAGGGGCTCACAACGAGCCAGAGCCAAAGCAAGTCTCTAATTTTCAGGACGAGAAATGGCTCTAATTTTCAAGAACGGACCGCTCAAGGTATGTAAATCTCTGCCAACTTCCATTGCAATACAGTCTGCACCTTTGTTCTTGGGTTTTCTAGACTTCCAAAATTGTGGGAGAGCTATGAATACTTGCAAAACCTTTACCAATGATCAGGCAAACATCAAAATCTATACTTGCGGCTCTGCTAAGTTTATTCCCCCAAAATGGCTGAGATTACTCCATACTTCAGTAGGTAGAGAAGAAAATATTGGAAGCCTGAAAAAACTTTGCAACATCTTCATCTCTTACTCTAAGATTGATATCGAACCCTTTCTCGAGAAATCCAGACTAGAACTCTCGCCATGTTTGGTAGAACAGGTATTGAAGAAATTTGAAAATGCAGGGATGCAGGCTTTTACGTTTTTTAAATGGGCAGGCAAACAGCACGGGTACACAAACAGTGTTGAGGCTTATCACATTATTATTGGCTCTCTAGGAAGAATAAGGAAGTTTGAGCTTGTGTGGGTTCTAATAAATGATATGAAAGGCAGGGGGATCTTGACCCAAGAAGCATTTTCTGTGGTGATAAAGTGGTACGCCAGGGCACGTATGGATAAGGAGGCCGTCGAAACTTTCAAAAACATGGGCAAATTTGGCCTGTCACCAGATTTGGCTACCTTTAATAATCTCCTTATTGCTTTGTGCAAATGCAAGTATGTGAGGAGGGCACAAGAAGTTTTTGATGAAATGAAGGTGGGATATGTTCCTGATTTGAGGACTTATAGTATAATGCTGGAAGGATGGGGGGATGAACGAAAGCTGAATAAAGTTAGAGACATTTTTCAGGAGATGGTTGATAGGGATTGTGAGCCTGATATTGTGGCATATGTCATCCTCATGAATGCACTTTGTAAGGGAGGTAAGATTGAAGAAGCTGTGAAGTTGCTCGGTGAGATGAGAAGTAGGGGATGCAAGCCTAATCCCCATGCTTATAGTGTTTTGGTTCATGCCTATGGCGCCAAGAAGCAAATTGGTGAAGCCTTAGATATTTTTGCAAAGATGAAGAAGGATAATTGTGCGCCGGACACCCCGACTTACAATGCATTGATTGGTGCCTTTTGTTCTGCAAGTGAAGTTGATGGTGCATACCGCACATTGGAGGAGATGGGGACGAGTGGTGTTAGTCCTAATTCAAGGACTTATAATATTATCTTGTCCTATCTCATAAAGCATAATAGAACAGAAGAAGCTTATGATGTTTTCCAGAGGATGGTTAAGCGGAATTGTGATCCTGACGCCAAGACATATACAATGATGATAAAAATGTTATGCAATGGAGATCAGGTAGATATGGCTCTAGAGGTGTGGAGTCATATGAGGCGGAAGCAGTTCTGTCCAACTTCAGAGAACTTGTCCGTGCTTATTAATGGGCTCTGCAATAGAGGAAAAATTAAAAAGGCATGCAATTTCTTTGAAGAGATGATAGGGAAAGGCATCAAGCCTCCAGTTGCAACTTACAACAGGTTGAAGAATGGGCTTCTGGAAGTGGGCAAAGAGGATGTGCTTAAATATCTTTCAGAAAAAATGAAGCTACTGACCAACGCACCTTGAGATTACTTGTAGGAGATGTATCTACCAATATCTACTCCAAATTGAAAGAGAAACCCTCAAGGCGATCTGGCTTGATTGAACTTGTTTCATTCTGGGACCTTTATGTGTATTCCAGATGGGTACAGTAAATTTGGAGTCTGTTTGTGATTGCAGATTCTTGTTGTCTAAGAAATGTGTGGTTTACAGCCTGAATCCAGCAATTTTTCGTGTATACAGTATCTCTCCAGTTACTTGTCAATCAGCAATACTAAACCCCAATTCATTGGTCGCCTTGAAGTTGAAGGTATTAACACATTCTATGACCAAACATAACTGAGCATTTGTTATTTCTTAGAAAAATATCTTTTCAGATTTGTGCTGTACTGCTTTTAACTTTTTAAGTGTAACTGCTACTAGTTGTACACATTTCTTTGTTTCTGAAATCTGATTCCAAAAATATGTCAATACAGGAGTTGTTCTTGGACATGTAGGGGACAAATGGGATAATTGACAGTGGTATCTTGGTTCATGTACTAATCCTGTTTGCTTGATGAAGATCATAATCAGAGCAAGGTCAATATTAGGAAGACCCGAGTTACATTTTTGTGCTTTTACATGTTAAACTTCAAACCATGGTAATCAGATTTTGTACTAAGAAAAATTTAACTCTAAACCTAGGTAGCTTAAAACTTGAAAGCTTCAATCAAAATAATAAAGCTGAGCTACATTAATCTACAAACACATACTGCTGGGAATTATGAATAACGGAGACACTCGAAACTGCATATGTATTCTATTTCAAACTGTAAAGAAAAAAGTTACCATGCATAAGCTCAAAACTAAAACTCTCCAACGAACACAGTGGTGTGCCCTACATCTCCTTTATAGATTAGAAAGAAGAGGGAGGATACAATGTCTTTGGTAACATGCATGAAGCACCCCAAGTGACTCAGTCAAACCTTAACCCTAATCCACTCAGCGAGTGTGCCTTCCTGCATGGATAGAAGTGCCAAAGATAGTGCACCCCAATTGGAGGGTAATTGTGGCAAACATGCATGCACACTCCTTCTTGGGAACTCTGCTCTCATCAACTCCTCGTGCAAGCACCCTAGCTATCCTAGGGATCTGTGCCCTACTCTAATGATAGTGAGTCCACATAAAATAAACTTTGAAATAGGAAAGCCAACTAAAAGAGAACTGCTGTCTAAAAAACGAATTGGAAGAGGTATGCACATGCATGCTGGAGGCACACTTGTGGGTAAGCCACCTAGGCTTCCTGGTTGAACTAGAAGGTACTGAAGCATCCTACAATGTTTGGGTAAGCCACCTAGGCTTCCTGGTTGAACTGGAAGGTACTAAAGCACTGATTCCACGTCTTAAACCTCGCTGATCTGATTTTGAAAATTTTAATATCTCTGAATCAGCATTTGTGATAGCAAGTGTTTTTCCTTCCTTAACCTCTGCTAGAGGATCCAGAGACTTTGAGGACCATGCATCCTCATCAAAATTCATGTCTCTGCTCACTACTATCTTCCACTGTGATGTAATGTAGCCTCTATAAGCCGTGGATGACTTGCTGTATCCAACAAAATGATCCTTCAAACTGGAGGGTTCCAATTTAGTTCTTTTCTCCTTAGGAATATGAATATACATAAGTCAATTAAAGACACGAAAGTGTTATACCTAGGGTTTCTCACCAGTGACAACTTCCTTTGGTGTTTTTTCCTTCAATACCTTTGTGAGGACACCTGTTCAGGATGTAGATAGTACATGCCTCTACCGAAAGGAACATAGCTAGATCCAGGTCACGAACCATAGTCTTGGCTGTCTCAAGAATGGACCTTTTCCTTCTTTTAGCAACCCCATTTTGCTGTGGGTTTAAGGCACTGCCAACTCTCTATTGATCCCCACTTCTTTGGAAAATGAATCAAACTCCTTGGAGGTATAGTCTCCCCTGTTATCAGATCTCCATGCCTTCATCTACCTACATGTTTGGTTCTCCACAAGAGCTTTGAACTTTTGGAACCTGCTAAAGACCTCATCCTTGGTCTTCATGAAATAAATCTAGGTTTTCCTAGAAGAATCATCAATGAAATAAATGTAATAAATATTACCTGTCAACAAAGATGATGACATGCGTTCACACACATTTGAATGTACCATATCAAGGATCCTGCTAAAGACCTCATCCTTGGTCTTCATGAAATAAATCTAGGTTTTCCTAGAAGAATCATCAATGAAATAAATGTAATAAATATTACCTGTCAACAAAGATGATGACATGAGTTCACACACATTTGAATGTACCATATCAAGGATCCCGCTTGATACGTGCTCATTGCTTGGGAAGACAACCTTTGCATGCTTGCTAAGTGCACATCTGTTGCACACTCCTGTCCTCTCCACTTTGAAATCAGGTATTCACACTACCATGTCCTTTAGGAAAGGCAGAGCTCCATAGTGCAAGTGACCTAATTGTCTGTACCAAAGGTCACACAGATTGGCATTGCTATGCACGAAAGCTCCATGCTTCATAGGATTTGCTAGCAACTTGTAAAAGCCACCATCATGCACTGCTTTGGCCAAAACTCAACTAGGATTAGGCTGCATTTTTTGCTGATCACATGTTGATCATCAAACTCGGCCATATACCTTAGATCTATTAGACAAGAAATTGAAAGAAGATTCTTGGTTAAACCAAGAACTTATAGTACCTCATGTAGTTCAAGAATCTCTCCAGTTAGCATGCAGAATGAGATAGAACCCATCCCAGTCATTGTGTATTTAGCATCATCACCAAGCTCAACTTGCGTGCTAGAATATTGTCCTTCTTGTTACGCCTCATATTGTATTTGTTCCACATTGTGATTTTCATCACATTGATGGAGATTTGTAGCTAGTATCTTGGAGCTTTGGACTAACTTGGGGGGATACATCTTCATGGAGCCCCTTCTCTTCAGGCATTGCATCATTTGATGGAGGCCTTTGGTTGGGGAAGTCTCGCTTCTTTGTGTTTGGATGATTGTGCTTGCTGGCTTGGTGGTCTTCTCACATGTGCTTGCTGGCTTGGTGGTCTTCTCACATGTGCTTGCCTTGTTGATCACCCCTTGGTTGCTTGTTTGTTGGTATCTTGGAGCATTCTATCTCATCATGGTGTGGTTGCGGTGTACTTGTTTATCTTGGATGTGCTACATCTTGTTCTTGGATGATGGGTCTAGCCCCCCAAGGGGTAAGATGATGATGGTGTTAGGAGATAGATGTTTCATGATGTTGTTGGAGTTTCCTAATAATTTTTGCATCATGATGTTGTATCGTTGGTGTCACTAGGAGGGGGTATTCTACATGGTCCTTTTGTGTTGATGTGTGGTGGGGACATACTTGATGTTGATGTGGTTAGATGATGTGTGTTGTGGTAGTGCACTTTGCCTTGGTGGGATTTCCTTAGGTGATATGACTTGAAATTGTAACATTTGCTAGACATCGCCTAGGTGGAATGTGTTTGGTGATGTTAGTGTTAAATTTGGCAGCATTGACAGTCATTCTCCAATGAGAGGCCATATGGGCCACCCTGAGGCTAGCCAGGGAGATTTGGAGAATCAACCAGTCTTGTGAGGTATTGACAAAAGCCAGGGGGAACGTACAACCTCTGTGAGTCAAACCAAAAGTCAGGACGAACGAGATGCTATGTAAATCTAATGCAAAAGTCAAGGGGAATGTACAACCTCTGTGAGCATAGACAGATTAGTGCACAAGTCAGGGGGAACATACAACCTCTGTGAGCCTAGTCAAGCCTTGTGAGCCACGAACAAAAGTCAAGGCATCTAGCAAAAGTTAGGTTGAATGTAAAATTCCTATGAGCTAGAAACAAACGATCTTCCTGATATTGCAAATGATGTAATGTATTGATCTAGTTTGTTGGCACACGTAACACCTTCCACCATGAAGAAATTCAAATTGCTTTGTAAAGAGTCAAGTTGTAAAAAGTCAAAGTTGCATGTCTAGGTCAAAGTCAAAGTTGTCAAGTTTGTTGCATGTTGCACGCATGACATGCATTGCATGCATGTCTAGTTGCATGTTGCATGCATGACATGCATTGCATACATGCATGTCATGTGCATGCTAAGGAGCTTACATGCATATCATGTCAAGGGCGAGTTCCTAACTGAAGTGGTAAAGTTCAGTTCTAATTCTGGATGCTGAGTTAATGTTCAGTTCTAAATCTGATGGCTGAGTTAAGTTCAGCATGCACTCATGCCTCTAATTTGAGCCTCCTCCTCTCTACCTGTCCACTCCTATATAAGCAAGAGGTCGAACCTCTTTTCAATACACAGGGTTATGCAGTGAATAGGTGAGGAGGCTGAGTGGTATATCAACCATAGAGAAGGCACATAATAGAGTGGCATATCGGCCATAGAGAAGGCATGTAACATAGTGGTATATCAGCCATAGAGAAGGTGCATAACAGAGTGGTGTATCAGTCAATAAGAGGCTGCAATATCAGTCACAAAGAGGCAACAATAACAGTCAATAAGAGGCTGCAATCACAGTCAATAAGAGGCTGCAATATCAGTCATCAAGAAGAAGCAATAACAGTCAATAAGAGGCTGCAATATCAGTCATTAAGAGGCGGCAATAACAGTCAATAAGAGGCAACAATAACAGTCCAGAAGAGGCAACATATATCAACAAACATACATCTTCAGTGCTGGTCTGTAACAGGTGGATATAAATCAGCAAGGTCTCTTAGTTACACAGTCAGGTCAGAGTTAACTTGGCAAGCTCTTTAAGAGCAGATTTTCATGGTGGAAAATTTATAAGTGGTCATACATTATTAATGCAATAAAAGGAGATTGTTTGCTGGGTTTTTTCTCTGTGTATAGGGTTTCCCCAGAGTACATGTGTTGTGATCTTGCATGCTGGTAATTTCTTATGATTATTGCTGTTCTAATTTCTGAATGATGTCAAGCTAAGTTCTAAGTACAATCAAAATTTTAAAGAAGTACTTACAGTATTAAATCAAGCTCAAAATTTAACATGGTATCAGAGCTTAGGGTGTGATAAGCTTGTTGAAGTGCAACAACAGGGTACACACAGATCCAAGCGAGCTTGATTAAGTTTCCAGCGTAAGGTCCATGGCATCCTCCATTTCAGTCAGGGCCGAGGATAGGCTCGAAGGAGCTACCAACTTCAATGTGTGGAAGCTCCGAATAACAAATATCTTGCAGGATCATGATCTTGAGTAGTATGTGACCACAGTGGTGGAGGAACCCACCAAATGCAGGAAGAGCGACCTTCAGGAAGAGTCAAGCAAAGGCCAAGCGAATCATCTTTGACTCAGTCAAAGACAGTATAATGCTAGCGATGACTTTGTTAATGACTGCCAAGGACTGTATGGATACTTTGGTGAATTTGTATGAGAAACAGGCTCCAAGTCAAAATAGGACACTTAAGCACAAGCTTAAGTATTTGAAGATGGATAAAGGTGAATCAATAGCATCTTTTTGTTCCAGGATGGCTCAGATCAGAGATCAACTTTTGGTCACAGGGGTCACAGTGGACGATGATGACTTAGTGCAGGCCATATTTGATGGTCTTCCTTCTTCATGGGAGACCTTCTTATCCAGTGTAAGTGGGAGAGAGATTCAACCCACATTTAAGAGGTTATGGCATGATTGCCTCCAAGAGGAGAGTCACACTGCTACCAAGAGCGAGCCAACCAAAGAAGAGCATTCAACATTAGCATCAAGATTCAAGGGAAAGAAGAAAGTCACTTTCCAGAAAGGCTCTAAGAGGAAGTCAAACACCAAAGGTATGTTCAAAGGCAAGAGTATTGATACATCTAAGATTAAATGCTTTAGTTGTAATAAGTTGGGTCACTTTGCTAAAGACTGCTAGTATAGGAAGAAAAATCCAAGGAAAGGGAAACATCATGCCTCAACTGCTGAGGATGATGAATCCAAACGAAAACAAAAAAGTCCTTCTAATGAAAAAGAAACTAGAAAAGAATATTACTTGGTTTCTACCTAATCCAGTTCAGTTTTCATGCGGTCGAAAACTTGGTTAGTAGACAGTGGTGCATCAAAGCACATGACAGGGTACAAGGAAATCCTCTCAGATTTCAAGACAAAATCTTTTACAGATCAGGTTGAGCTTGGGGATGACAAATGTTACCAGATAGAGGGAGTAGGTTCTATCTCCTTCAGATTGGAATATGGGGCTAAGCTTCATGTTGATGAAGTATTATATGTTCCAAGGCTTAGGAAGAATCTACTATCAGTTGCAACCCTTGAGGACAAGGGATATTGGGTGATCTTCAAGGACATGAAGGCACTACTGTGGGCTAAAACTAGCCACTTGAGTACAGCAGAACCCATTGGGACTCGCAGAGGAGGACTGTACGTCGTGACAGGACAGTCAGTTCAGGCATTGGCTCATGATGGGTCTAGTTCCAACGAGTTGTGGCATAAAATACTTGGACATCTTCATTACAAAACACTTCCAGATCTGCAGAACATGGTATGTGGCATGCCCTCTATTTCTCTTAGTAAAAATGAATTTTGTAAAGGATGCATGCTAAGTAAAAATATAAAGAAAACATTTCCTAGTAGTGATAACAGAGCTCAGGGCATCTTAGATTTGGTTCATTCTGATGTATGTGGTCCCATGTCATCTCCCTCACTCAGTGGTTGTTTGTATTATGTCATTTTTATTGATGAATACTCAAGAAAATGTTGGATCTATTTCCTTAAAGCTAAAAGTGACACATTTGATAAATTCAAAGAGTATAAAGCCTTTATTGAAAAGCAGACAAGGAACCACATCAGAACCCTTATAACAAACAATGGAGGAGAGTTCGAATCTCTCCAGTTTGAGGATTTCTGCAAGGAAACAGGAATCAAGAGACAGTTGACCGTGCCATATAACCCTCAACAAAATGGTGTTGTTGAGAGGAAAAACATGACAATTTGTGAAGCAGCGAAAGCCATGATGTTTGACCAGGATCTGCCAAATTCTTCATGGGCAGAAGCTATCTCCACTGCCGTGTATATTCAGAACAGGTGTCCACCTGCTACCTTGAAGGACAAGACTCCTGAAGAGGTCTTCTCATGGATCAAAACTGATGTAGGGCATCTAAGGATATTTGGTTGTCCAGTGTATATTCATGTCCCTAAGGAAAATAGGACAAAGATGGAACCCTCAGGCAAGAAAGGGGTTTTTGTGGGGTACAGTGAGAACTCCAAGGCTTACAGGATATATGTACCAGGTCAGAGGCAGATAAAGGTAAGCAGAGATGTGACTTTCCATGAGGAAGCCACATTCAAGAAATCCAGAGAGCTTCAACAGGAATCAAAAGCAGTTCAACTAGCTTCACCCTCTTCTGAAAATCAAGAGTCAGATGATCAGAGGGAGGAACCTCATGAAGGGCCAAGTGATGAGCCCCTAGAACCTGCTGAAGAGTTAGAAATAACTCTTGAAGAACCTCCAACTAAAAGGAAGCCAGGATGGCTTAAAGAAACAGTGCAGGAAGCAGAAAAGATAGCTTCTCCCAAAGGAACTTTCAGGGAAAGTGAGAGGCCTCACAGGTTTGGAGGCTATGTTGCACTGATGAGCAGCATCAGTGATGCCGAACCTTCTTCATTTGAAGAAACAGATAAATTACAAGTATGGAAGGATGCCATGCTTGAGGAATACAGGTTTATTCTAAAGAACAATGTCTAGGACATTGTGCCGAGGCCAAAGGACAAATCAGTGGTCTATTCCAAATGGATCTATAAGATCAAACATGCAGCCAATGGGAGTGTGGAAAAGTTCAAAGCAAGATTTGTAGCCAGAGGCTTCACTCAGAAAGAAGGAATTGACTACGAGGAGACTTTTGCCCCTGTAGCCAGGTATACTTCCATTCGAGCTATTATTGCATTAGCTTTAGTTCTTGGTTGGAAGTTACATACGATGGATGTAAAAACAACATTCTTGAATGGAAAGATTGAACATGAGGTCTTTGTGGATCAACCAGATGGTTTTGTACTGCATAACAAAGACACTCATGTATTCAAGCTAAGGAAGGCCTTGTATGGTCTTAAACAAGCTCCCATAGTTTGGTATGATAGGATTGATGGCTTTTTTAAAAGCCTAGGCTTTCAGAAAAGTGATGCTGATGCGAATCTGTATTTCAAGGTAAGAGGGAACCAACATGTTATACTAATCTTCTATGTTGATGATCTCTTTCTAACAAGAGATGAAGGGCTAATAGCCTGGTGTAAGAGGGAGCTAATCTCAGAATTTGAGATGAAAGACTTAGGCTTGATGCATTACTTCCTAGGATTGGAAGTGTGGCAAAGATAGGGTGAGATATTTCTGGCACAAGGAAAATACACAGTGGATGTATTAAAGAGGTTTGGTACGATGGATTGCAAATCCATGTCTACTCCGATGGTTACCAACTTGAGGAAGCTGCATGATTCTGATACAGGTTCATATTTGGTGGATCCCACCATGTATAGGCCGCTGATTGGATCATTGATGTACATGATCCACACTAGGCCATATATATGCTATGCAGTGATTGCAATGAGTTAGTTCATGGCTGAACCGAGATAGAGACACTGGGTGGCAGCAAAGCACATCTTGAGATATCTCAGAGGGACCATTACCTATGGTCTGAGATATACATCCAGTGGTGGTCTATTTCTGCATGGATATGCAAACGTTGACTGGGCAGGAAGCCCAGTGGACCGGAAAAGTACTTCCGGATACTGCTTCAGTTTAGGATTCGCTATGATCTCTTGGTCAAGTAGGAAACAAGGGTCCATTGCACAGAGTATAGTAGAGGCTGAGTACATTGCAGCAAGTGATGCTAGCAAGGAAGCAATATGGCTCATAAAATTGGTTTCTGGGTTGTTTGGTGACATGCTCGAGACGACGGTGGTTCACTGTGATAATCAAAGTTGCATAAAACTGACAGAGAACCTGGTATTTCACGACAGGTCAAAACATATTGACATGAAGTACCACTACATTCGAGACTTGGTCCAGAGAAAAATTGTAAAGCTACAGTGCATAGCCACGAGCGAGCAGGTAGCTGATATCCTGACTAAGCCATTGCCACTGAGACAGTTTGTGCAGCTGAGAGGTAAGCTTGGTGTGGCTGAGAATGACTCCCTCGCTGAGAGGGAGTGTTAAATTTGGTAGCATCGATAGTCATTCTCCAATGAGAGGCCATATGGGCCACCCTGAGGCTAGCCAAGGAGATTTGGAGAATCAACCGGTCTTGTGAGGTATTGACAAAAGCTAGGGGGAACGTACAACCTCTGTGAGTCAAACCAAAAGTCAGGACGAACGAGATGCTATGTAAGTCTAATGCAAAAGTCAGGGGGAATGTACAACCTCTGTGAGCATAGATAGACTAATGCAAAAGTCAGGGGGAACGTACAACCTCTGTGAGCATAGACAGACTAGTGTAAAAGTTAGGGGGAACGTACAACCACTGTGAGCCTAGTCAAGCCTTGTGAGCCATGAGCAAAAGTCGAGGCATCTAGCGAAAGTTAGGTTGAACGTAAAATTCCTATGAGCTAGAAACTAACGATCTTCCTGATATTGCAAATGATGTAATGTATTGATATAGTGCGTTGGCACCTGTAACACCTTCCACCATGAAGAAATTCGAAATGCTTTGTAAAGAGTCAAGTTGTAAAAAGTCAAAGTTGCATGTCTAGGTCAAAGTCAAAGTTGTCAAGTTTGTTGCATGTTGTATGTTGCATGCATGACATGCATTGCATGCATGTCTAGTTGCATGTTGCATGCATGACAAGCATGTCATGTGCATGCTAAGGAGCTCACATGCATATCATGTCAAGGGCAAGTTCCTAACTGAAGTGGTAAAGTTCAGTTCTAATTCTGGATGCCAAGTTAAAGTTCAGTTCTAATTCTGGATGCCGAGTTAATGTTCAATTCTAAATCTGATGGCTGAGTTAAGTTCAGCATGCACTCATGTCTCTAATTTGAGCCTCCTCTCTACCTTTCCACTCCTATATAAGCAAGAGGTCGAACCTCTTTTCATTACACAGGGTTATGCAGCGAATAGGTGAGGAAGCTGAGGGGTATATCAGCCATAGAGAAGGTGCATAACAGAGTGGCATATCAGCCATAGAGAAGGCGTGTAACAGAGTGGTATATCAGCCATAGAGAAGGCGCATAACAAAGTGGTGTATCAGTCAATAAGAGGCTGCAATATCAGTCATAAAGAGGCAGCAATAACAGTCAATAAGAGGCTGCGATATCAGTCATAAAGAGGCAACAATAACAGTCAATAAGAGGCTGCAATATCAGTCATTAAGATGCAGCAATAACAGTCAATAAGAGGCAGCAATAACAGTCCAGAAGAGGCAACGTATATCAGCAAAGATACATCTTCAGTGCTGGTCTGTAACAGGTGGATATAAATCAGCAAGGTCTCTTAGTTACACAATCAGGTCAGACTCAACTTGGCAAGCTTTTTAAGAGCATATTTTCATGGTGGAAAATTTGTAAGTGGTCATACATTATTAATGCAATAAAAGGAGATTGTTTGCTGGGGTTTTTCTCCTTGTATAGGGTTTCCCCAGGGTACATGTGTTGTGATCTTGCATGCTGGTAATTTCTTATGATTATTGCTGTTCTAATTTCTGAATGATGTCAAGCTAAGTTCTAAGTACAATCAGAATTTTAAAGAAGTACTTACAATGTTAAATCAAGCTCAAAATTTAACAGTTAGTACCCTTGTGGATGTACTTTTTCCTAAGTTGGAGTTAGATGGGGGGGGGATACTACATACATCTTTGATGATCAAGACTTTTTCTAAGGTTTGATGAGGTATTAATCATGTCATAGTCCTTTGGTGGCGCACCCTAGTCTCAAGCCTAGGTTGAGCTTCTATTTTATCATTGTGTTGTTATCATGGTGGACTTTGCTAGGAGATGCATCGTTTTTCTATGGTACAACACTTGTTGTAGTATACCCCCTTTCATTGGAAAATTTATTCATGGTGATTTAATTAGTTGGTGACTATTTGAAGGTTGGACTATGGTTTTATTTCAACATTAACCTTTGTGCACACATGTTGAGGTTGATTTAACTCTTCGGTAGTTATTAATCCATTTGATTTACTTGGAGGTTAATGGCTTGAGTGCCCTACTTCATTTGGTGGCTGTCCACACTTGGAGGGGCTATTTGGAAGTTATTTGAGGCTTGTTGATGGAGCACTCCTCTCTTAGGCACAACTACCAAGGCATTCATGATTATTTTATTGTCGGAGAGGTTGGAACATTCTCCTACGGTGCACTTTCTCTTTTGCACATGGTTTGATGGGATTTGTTGATGGTATTTGGAGACAACATATGGTTTTGGGATGATAATGATAAGCTCTGACCACCTTGGCACTTCTTCCCAGGGTGTACTTCACATGGAGATATTTTATTATTTGTTGGGTGGTTGAGGTTGTTACATGGCACACTTTTCTAGGGTGCACCTCTTTTAGGTGTTCTCTCATCTTTATTGCATGGATATTTCAACTACACTTGTCATCCTTTGACTTTCATTAGAGAGAGCCCTCACCTCTTTGACTTGGCACATTTATTTGAGGTCGTTATTGAGGGATTTTATTGAGAGGTGTGTGGCATACTTGGAGGGCCATAGTGTGGCTTTTGCATCCTCTTGCTTGGTCTTCTTACTATATTTGGATGATATTCTCGGAGGGTGCATTTGTAGAGACACTTCTTGCTATTTATGGACGTATATATTTTATTATTTCATGGAGTTTGACATGGTCAAAACCCTAATTCGCTCTTATCTTGTTGGATTTGTCTTGTTGGAGATAGTCCACTTGCTATTTTGGGGTTTGACTACTTCATTTCTTGTGGAGTGCTCCATCTACTTGGCATCTTGCACATTCATCCATGGAGTTGGTTGCCTTGGGATTCACACGTGGATTGGTTACTTGCATTTTGTGGACCACTTGCTATTTTTGGAGGTTGGTTATGGAGCATTCTCCTCGGAGGATTATTTTATTGTTTTATCTCTCATGCATCTTGGAGGGCGCACTTTGTGAGCTCTTCTAGGTGGACCCTTGAGTGCATCCTCCTAGGTTGAACATTACTTTATCATGTTTGCATACATCCATTCTTGAATTGTGAATTTTATGTGGACATCTTGCATGTTGACCTAGTTATCATGTCTATTCATAGTAGTACGCCCTCTCTGGAGACTCTTGATGTAATTTTTTTCCTATTTTTGGATGAGGGCGAATTCTCCTTGAGTGGCTTGTGTCCACATGTTGTGACATGATCAACCATGGATTGAGGAGGGATCTAACCACTCCAATTTATTATTTTTTTGATTTGTCATGGAGTTAGTTAGTAGATAATGAATCTTTATTGTATGAATCTTTAATCCTTCTTCCATTATACTACATCCATTTGTTTTGCTTGGGATAAATCTTCTCTAAATCACCGTGTGCCTTCACTCTATAGCCTTAGCAATCCTGCCTTTTAGGGAAACCCCCCTTTAGTTGGAGAAGAGTCAACCAAAAGTGGGAGGAAGAGCTACTGTGGTGACAATGGGTAGCCTTTCTGAATTGCAAAAGACTAGCCCCTTGATGCTTGGGACTTTTACATCATGTGGGTTGCTAGATTTTATTGTATCAATTTGGCATTGTTGTTGGGGATGAGTTCCTTTTTCCCGAAGATAGTTGTAGATCGACTACATATTTTGATGAGGGTGTCTATTTGAAGATTGTGTTCTCATCTTGGCAACTCTATTGGAGGAACGAAGTCCTTGTTCCTTGTAGATTTTGGAAGACCTTTTTGTTTGTAGGATGAAACAAACAACATTGTGAAGGCATCGAAGATTCATCTTGGCGACTCCACTTTCTTTTGTACGAGGTATGAAGATATTTGTTTGCGGATTTCACATTCAGATTTGAAGATTTAGAAGTGAGGATCATGGCATTAGCTCCATGGTTGGCTGATTTTTATGCTCCATTTGATTTATTGGGCATTCCAAGATTTCCAAATGAAGGTTATGATCTAGATTTGTTTGATCCCATTGGATTATTTCATGGGTATCATGATTCAATTTTGTTACATGTTGCATCATTCATTGAAGTTATGGTAGATTTTCATATTTTTCATGAAGAGGTTAGGATGATGACTTTTGCATTTACTCTCAAGGATGAGGCATTAGAATGGTATGCAAATCTTGGCAGGAAACGTTTTTCTTCACTTGCAGATTTTATAAAAGTATTTGTCAAGCATTGGGATCCTCATTATGAAGAAGGCAAGTATGAGAAGGTTTTTGAGGATCTCAGGACAGCTGCAAGTGAAGAAGACATTTTGTTGAAGCATTCCCCTCATCCCCTATGGAAGATCAAGCACATGAAGAAGTACCTCATGTTTCCATTGAAGATCTACATGAGGAGGACATTGTTGGTGATGAATAGTCCATTTCATCCACTTAAGAAGATGAGGGTTTGGTAAGTTTTTATACTTCTCAAAATTTTGATTTTGATGAAATATTTTCTTATGATTTTGAGCAAAGTAATTTAGAAGACAAACCCTTGGAATAAGAGTATAGTTTAGATTTGTTTAAGAGTAGCTATGTAGATCAAATTTTTTCTATTAGTAATCATTGTGGGGATGTGGATTGCTGGAGTTTTTATGGAGACCCCATCTATGATACTAGTAGTGAAAATTCTGAAGTTGATAGTGCAGATTTTGGGGCCTTTGGACAGCCTTATGTTGTGGATGAGTTGACTGAAAACGAGGAGGTAAAATTAGAAATTTTGCAGCCTTGTTTTCCCACACACTTTAAATTTATTTCAGCCTTTGCACCATGTTTTGACAGTGATAATGTAAAAAAAATTCATCCATTTTTTGCCATACATAGTTCATAAATTTTTTAGATTGTGGATGATGAAAGTGCTGGAAATTTTCAGCCATCTATTTCTTCAGATTTGCATGATTTTACTTGTGATTTTTTAGCTGGAAATCATGTTTTAAGTGTTGGAAATTGTTTAGGGCAACGAGATATTGTATACAGATTTTATGACGGTCATTGTTAGCCATCAAATTGTGAGCAAAATTTTGTTTCTAGATCTGAAATTTCATCTCATACTTCATCTTCATGCTTAGTTGAAGACATTTTCTTGTTGGAACAACCTACATTCTTTTTGTTTGAGGATGTCGATGATGTTTTTATTATGAATTTGCCTTTGGAGAGGCACATATTTAATGATTTTCAGGTTGATGATGGGTTGCCATGTACCTTTTCTAAACCATATTTCAGTCCTCTTCAATATTGGATTGAGTTAGCATGTTTTGGAACATACTCTCCTATTTCAAATTTTTGTATTGGTTGCCATGCATGTAATGTAATTCCATTTTGTAGCCATATTGTAATAGAGATTCCATTCCAGCATATATAGGCATTATTTTAAATATAGCTTTGTTTTGGTTTATTATCAAACATAAGGGTAGAGTGCATGGCCTTGAGGTGATGCTTAGATAGTTGCATTGGCTATTTGATTCTTAGCTTCTTGTTTCATCCTTAGTTAGAGTAGTGTAGGATAAATAAGCTCAACACATGTGAAATTAGTTTACTCTCATGTATCTCTTTGACATTGATGTAGTTGAATTTTGAACTCTTGGTGATGTAAAAAAATGAAGAATAAGTGTGTGGTGTTTATGGGTGTTGATATGTATCCATCTAGTCACATGGTCTCGTCTCTTTTTTCTTCTTGACAGGTTGGACCAAAGATTTCTAGGGTTCTCATGCACTTCCAAGAAGAGAGCATGTCTCCAAATTGGAGCCTATTGTTACACCTCATATTGTATGAGGTTCCACATTGTGATTTTCATCACATTGATGGAGATTTCTTGCTAGCAATTGGAGCTTTGGACCAACTTGGGAGGACACATCTTCATGGAGCCCCTTCTCTTCATGGCATTGGATCATTTGATGGAGGTATTTGGTTGGGGGAGTTTCACTTCTCCTTGGTTGGATGATTGAGCTTGCTGGCTTGGTGGTCTTCTCACATGTGCTTGCCTTGTTGATCACTCCTTGGTTGCTTATTTGTTGGTATCTTGGAGCATTCTATCTCATTATGGTGTGGTTGTGGTGTACTTGTTTATCTTGGATGTGCTACATCTTGTTCTTGGATGATGGGTTTGTTACCCCTCATTTTGCATGAGGCCTATAACTAGTGATTTTTTCACTACCCTTGTGATTTTCATCACAAAGAGCTTTGGATGGTTAGGGTGTTCACTTGGTTTCATGGATTGTTGATGACATGGATGATGATGTGCTAGAGGTTTTGATGATGTATTGCTTGGTATACTTGATTATCATAGAGAGCATTACACTTGATCATGTGACGTTCTAGTCTCCATTCTTTGCTAGATGATTGGACATGAGGATGTATGGATCCTTTGGTGGAATGCCCTACCACTTTTGGGATAACTGGACATTACATTGGCTTGATCATTTGGTTGGCTTCATCATGACATAGAATGCTTGGCATACACTCGCTTACACATGGTTTGTTACTTGGATGGATGAACATGGGCATGGTTAGGGCTCCTTTTCTCCAATGCCCCAACTCTTATGGATGATATTCACATGTGGATGGAATTACTTGTAGCATGGAGCATGGTATTACCTTGAACACTCCCCTTCCCAAGCCCACATTTGGAGGCACGTGCACACTTATCTTCATGCATGTTTAATGAGGTTTTCCTTCTCCTTGACAAGTTGGTGGGGTTGTCGATGACTTGGCATATGGGTTCATGGCATATTTTGATTTACTCTTACTTTGATCCACTACTCCTCATGCTTTATTGACTCACAAGTGCCATTTTGGGGATTATTGTGCACACATGTTAAGGCATGTTGTAGGATTAAAGGGGGTTGTCCCTTTTTTTCATGGAGATAGTTGAGTGTTATCGACATTCCACATGTTGAGGCCTTGTATCATAGATCCACTTGCTTGATTTGAGGATGACGTCCACTTTGGAGGTTATTGTGTACATTTTATCATGCTTATTGATGGGACGTCTCAACTTGGGAGATGCCACAAGTCTCTTGAGGAGCTTCTTTATGGTTTCATGCTCTACTTTGAGGAGACATCCATCTTGAAGAAGGTTACTTGCAATCGTAGTTGAAGACGTCCCATATTGGAGAAGATCTAGGAGGTTCCAAACCCTAGATCTAGGGTTCATTTCACATTTTGAGGGTGGCCTAGCTTTAGGAGCAATTATCTTTTGATAGAATGCCCAGTTTTCTACCAGATCAATGCCATTAGATGCAAAGTGGCCATGTGATTTCCAAAATGTGGTCATAATAGAAATTTTGACGAAAATGGATGCAGTTATGGTGCTTTCAAAATCTGTCACCAGAAAATTCTTGCCGCATTTGGACCACTCGTTTGAGGAACGCCCCACTATTTTTGCTTGAGCGTTTTTGTGATTTGGGGAGATCATTATTGATATATTCCCATGGTGAAAAGTGTTGTAGATCTTTAGGCCACATGGCCCATGTTTTATGCACCTATTGGAGGCCGTCCACTTTTGGGAGCTTTTGTTCATTGCTTGTTGGGACGTTTCACCTTGGAGAGCTACACATCCATCTTGAAGGAGATCTAGGAGGTTTTCATTGGCTACTTTGAGGAGTTGGTTGTGAATCTATCCACTTGGAGGCCTTTGGAGGCTAGATGTTGCACCTTTGACTCATCTTCTTCCTTTTTTGATGGGGATGTCCCATTCTCTTGGGCATATGTTTGTTGGAGACTTGTACAAGTGGCCTTGACCACTAAATTATTTTATGTTACCATTGAATAATTAGTTGGAGGAAATAATTCTTTACTCCTCCCTAGGCTAGTTAGATCTAGGGTTTCACATGAGATGTTATTATTTTATTGTAAAGGAAGTTGAGCTAGACTCTATATAAAGAGTAGCCCTTCCTCATTTGTACTCATGGTTGGATTTTTGGAGCTTCCTCTCCTTGGAGTTTAATTGACATATCTTTCTTGGAGCATATGTGATGTTTAAGGGCTCTTTGTTTGTGGGATGTGTTGCTGTCCTTATACACATTTGCAAACGTGAGCTAAGTCCGGCTCACTTAGTGTGTCCTTAGAGGCACAATGCCTAGGTTCACAGCCCACGCTGTCACTTTGACTGGAACCTCTTCTGTCTAGGCTTACTCTTAGGGAGGCCAAGGGGGGTAGACCCTAGTTACTAGATAAGATTTAGTGTTAAGTTCTAGGAGTTGATTTTAATTTCTTAAGGTTAGAGGGAGTCTATCCTATGATGCTAAGGCAACAATGCAAGATGCAAGGGTTAGTATGTCAAGCAAGCCTTTTCCCTAGGTCAACTAAGACTAGTGCCTAAGGTTGGGCAAGGGGTCAACTAGAGTTAAGGGTGTTTCGTTACAATATTATTACAAGTTACTTACAAAAGAATAAATATTCCAATACTTACAAAAGGAATGCTAGAGATACAATGATACAATACAACAAGCTAATCATGTTATATGTGTGCAGGATATCAAGAAGATCAAGGCGAGAGCATCATCAACACATTAAGCCTAAGCATGCCCCCAATAGCACTTACTCTATTGGACTGCTCCTCAATGGCAACATCAACATTCACAAATCAAAGGAGACCTAGAAGATTTAAAAGTTCAAGCACAAGTGTTTCACAATGATTACGATACTTAGTTAACCACAAAGTATTACTTGTATTAAGAGATTTGAAGATTAGGTTCGCAAGTATTAAACCACAAAATATACTGATTTAAACCAAGGTTATCAAATACTTAGTGATTAAGGGTTTTTTAGGATTGAAATGATTTTATTACTCTTATTAAATGTTTCACCAAAGCTTCCTCCCCCGATTGCCAAATAGCTGCTGGATGCTCAAGAAGTGAGGCAATGAGGCCTACCCTAGCTGTCCAAGTCAGCCCAAAGAATTGAGTTTTTACGGAAAGGACGCTCCTTCGCGCCGTGAGACCGTCCTCGACCTATCACCTTCCGTTTCCCTCCTCAATCCCCGTTTTAGATGGTGAAGATGGTGGTCTAAGGTACCCTATTAAGTCTATTAAGTTGATATATCAATTGGTTGGAATTTTAGTGTATTTTAGAGTGTTTTAGTGATTTTTAGATGCCTTAAAGTGGTGATTTATTGCCAAGGCCGAAACTCACTTCATCTTGTTAAGTGTGTTATCTAAGCATAAGAATGAAGCATCTAACACATGTATAGCAATGTAAAAGCAAGCTAAAATAACAATTTAGTTGGTCACCATGATTGCACCATTAACACGAGAAAGTTTATTAAAGAATGCTAAAACACAAAAACAAGAACAACTTGCCCAAATAAGAAGTCAAGATTATCACACTTATCTTATGTTTGTTTTAAGCATCAAGATCAAAGCATTAAGTGTGAAAAATAAAATGAAGATTTAAGTATGTATCTACACTATCAACTTATCCAACAATTGTTAAATTAGGTGTGTTGGCAAATGGCCTTAAGATATCAAAGCATGAAAGGAGAAAACCATTCACTAAACTATTAAAACATTAGGCATTTAGTGTGTTGGATTTAAGCATGTAAAAAGAGATAGATCTTAATATGACTTATGCATGCAAGTAAGTTGATTATGCCCCAAGGGCTTAAGCTAAGGATTAAAGTGTGTGAGATCTAGATCTAGAATATTTAGACTTTAAAGCATAAAAGATCAACAACACATATTAAAGCCCTAGCCTTACTATTTGGGGTATTCCTCTCCCAAAATGTAGGCAATTATTAAACTTATAAGCAACTTGAAAGAGAGAGAAAGACAAGCAAGAGAAACAAGCAAGCAACTCTACAAGATAGCTCACTAACCCCACGTCCTAGGCTTAGAAGATGGCCAACATCAACCAAACCCCACGTCCTAGCTTGAGGAAGTGCTCAAAAATTGAAGAAGAGAAGATTTGCACTTACCCTAAGCTACCCTAGGCTCACACGTGGGAGGAGGCCGTACCAATCCTTCTCCCAAGCCAATGAGTCACCTAAAAATCAACAAAAGAAGTAGATCTATGCACAAGAAGCCCTAAAACTTGAAATAGAAGGTTGATAAATAGCTACCAACTTGTAGGAGGGCCTTGGAGTGTTGTGTGGACGTTTTTGGGTAGCCAAACCCTCTCAACCAGATCTGAAACCTGCAAAAACCAGCAAGCTATGCTTGCCGGAAAAACTACACACAACAATACAAGTGAAGAAAAACTTTTGTTTTTTAGGGCAAAATTTTTTCACAAAACTTTTTGATGAAAAATTTAGATTTAAAGGACCAATCTACTATGTTAATGCTAGCTGAAATATATATGGAATGAGCAGCAAAAGAGAATGAGTAAATGAGAGAGAAAAGAGGAGTTTATGTGTGTTTCAAAGGAGGACTCTTCCTTGAGGCATTCCCAATGAAACCCTTGAAGCCAAACCTGCAAGATCTAACAAAATGACATGCATACAATAGATAATATGGATGATCAAGCTAATAAGATGAAATACTTGCACCCTATCTAGCTAACCAACATATATAGATCTACAAGAATACTCTTTGTAAGATCTACCCAAATAAAATACTTTACCCAATATCTACCTATGCCATCATCATATCAAACCAAAACAAGATTACCTCATGTGTAGCAAGAACAAAAGTACTTGTTGCTCTTCCAAAAATCCTCTCCTTTATTATTACTCAAGAAAATGGATCTTGGAGAAATACTTGTTCCAAAACCCTAAGAGCCAAAGAATGATGAAATATGGAGTAAGAGAGAGAGAGAGAGAGAGAGAGAGAGAGTGAAAAATCAAGTAGCATAACAATAGTTCAAGATATGGTGAGTTGGGAGTGAGGAGAGGGATTTATTTATACTTGGAGAAGCAAACTCACCCCTCTTGGATCAATGCCAAGTGTCCACCACCAAGCACAAGATGAGATCCCAAGGGTAGGGCGCACCATCTAGGGTTTGAGAAGTAGATCTAGGGTGTAGATGAGTGTGGGAATGTTGGGATCAAGCAAAAAGGGTAGTGGGAGGCTAGGGATATGTGCCAAGTGAGTGGAAAAACTCCAAATAAGTTTTTAAAAATTATTTTAGAATTTTCCAAGTTGGNAACTCCTCAAGGAGGGTGCACCACTTGGGGGAAAGGAAAGGAAAGGGAGGTAATAAATGAGGGAAATGGAGAGGGGGTGAGTTGAGGGGAGACGTGGGGGGTGAGGGAAGGCAAACCACAAGTGGAGGGGCCCTCACAACTTAAAAACACAAGATGCCACGTCTTACCTAGCAAGGGGGGCGTAACTTCCCCTAGGGGGCGTTGCTTTTTGAGTGGGGTGAGTGGGTGAGGTGTGTGAAAAGGTTAAGAAAGGTTGGGATGGGTAGGATTAGGCTAGGAGTCATCTCTCTTATCTTTTTCCACCTTCTATCATCCTTTTAACTCATTATTACAAAATTACATTTTTGCTATGTTTGGACTTTAGCAATTAAAATTGTTGTTTTTGACTAATTGACACTCTGGGTGGATCAACCCATAGCAGAAGTTGTTCGATTGAGCTGAAACTTGGTCTAGGGGTGTAGGGGGTCTCATTCCATTTCTTTTGAGCACAAATACCCCTATCAAAAATCCAAAGACCTAGTTTTAAAAATTTTTGCTAAAAAAAATTAATTAATTAAATAATTAAACCTCCAAACTTAGGGAAATTTAATTAAAAATTAATTAATTAATTTTTTTTTAATGTAGACTCAAGGGAATTTCGTGAAACTTTCTAAGATGTCTTGCATGGTCATTTACATAATTTCCTAACAATAGTTACCAAAAGATAAGCCCACCGGAACGCCTTTCACCACTTTGGAGGAATTATTGCAAGTGTGAGGGAAAAACTCAAGGGAAATCAATAAGGCTGAAAAGCCCAATTGATAACCTGAGGATAAAAAAACCCTCGGTGAAAGGAACTCTCCCAGTGAGCCGATCCCAGGGTAACTGACCTAGACATGATCCATGCAGACCTATTACATTATTGACCCACGAAGGGGTGCGGAAATTCCAGTTACAAAAAGAAGTGCTGGGGCCAAAAATGCCCCGTGGAACCAAAAGTCTTCGACAAATGAGCATCTGATGATGCATCTCTTCATGACACATGGAGTTGACCACCTAGTTGGAGAGGCGGTCAATATGATGCATAACTATTTTGGTGCTTAAAGGCTTGGAGTTGGTGTTGTTTCTTCTACATAAGGCTAGCAAATTGATCCATTTAAGGGTAAAGTCTACCACTTGGAAGGAAGTGGTTGTGAGGTAACTCCTCCCATATCTTCCTTTGTTAGTTTAGTAGTTGCTTATTGATTCCTTGATTTGTCTATCCTCCACAAACCCTAGCAAGGTTATTGATTCAATCGCTAGTTTATAGTTGAAGTTGTTAGTTGAAGGTTGATCCTTTTGGGTCCCTTCCATGTATAATTTTTGCATTAAATTTTAGCAAGCTTAGCGTGGAGTTATTGAGTCCTTTCGCTCTAATTCCATCATATCTAACGCATAAGAAAATAAGCCCCCTTAGATTCCCCTTGACTCCATTGCCCTTGTTGGATTTGGCACTAATCTCTATTTCCTTTCATTACTCTTTTTATTTCCTAAAATACAAAAACATTGTTTTACTAAAGCTACTTTCATTTCACCTTGTGCCTCGTTGCTTAGCTTTAGTTATCATATTAGGGATACCCCCCTTGAGTCGGAGGAGAGCCAACCTAAAGTGAAGAGGATAGGTTACTTAGGTGACTGTGGTGATTTACCTAATAGTTTCCTCTTGGGTTGTACCTTATGGATTAGGGTTTTCATTGTCAAGTACAATTTGGGAGGTAAGAGGGTCTACCCCCCAAGGGGTCAAATTAGGATGGTGTCAGGAGATAGATGTTTCATGGTGTTGTTGGAGTTTCCTAGTAACTTTTGCATGATGATGCTATATTATTGGTGTCACTAGGAGGGGGTGTTCTACACGGTTCTCTTGTGTTGATGTGTGGTGAGGACATACTTGATGCTGATGTGGTTAGATGATGCGTGTTGTGGTAGTGCACTTTGCGTTGGTGGGATTTCCCTAGGTGATATGACTTGACATGATAACATTTGCTAGACATCACCTTGGTGGAATGTGTTTGATTATGTTAGTACCATTGTGGATGTACTTTTTCCTAAGTTGGAGTTAAATGGGGGGGGGGGTGGTTCTACATACATCTTTGATGATCAAGCCTTTTTCTAAGGTTTGATGAGGTATTAATCATGTCATAGTCCTTTGGTGGTGCACCCTAGGTTCAAGCCTAGGTTGAGCTTTTATTTCCTATCATAACACTTTTTATTTCCTAAAATACAAAAAATATTGTTTTACTAAAGCTACTTTCATATCACCTTATGCCTCATTGATTAGCTTTAGTTATCTTATTAGGGATACCCCCCTTAAGTCGGAGGAGAGCCAACCTAAAGTGAAGAGGATAGGTTACTTAGGCGACTGTGGTGATTTACGTAATAGTTTCCGCTTGGGTTGTACCTTGTGGATTAGGGTTTTCATCGACAAGTACAATTTGGGAGGTAAGAGGGTCTACCCCCCAAGGGGTCAAATGAGGATGGTGTTAGGAGATAGATGTTTCATGATGTTGTTGGAGTTTCCTAGTAACTTTTGCATGATGATGTTGTATTATTGGTGTCACTAGGAGGGGGTGTTCTACATGGTCCTCTTGTGTTGATGTGTAGTGGGGACATACTTGATGCTGATGTGGTTAGAAGATGTGTGTTGTGGTAGTGCACTTTGCCTTGGTGGGATATCCCTAGGTGGTATGACTTGACATGATAACATATGCTAGACATCACCTTGGTGGAATGTGTTTGATGATGTTAATACCCTTGTGGATGTACTTTTTCCTAAGTTGGAGTTATATTGGGGGGGGTTCTACATACATCTTTGATGATCAAGCCTTTTTCTGAGGTTTGATGAGGTATTAATCATGTCATAGTCCTTTGGTGGTGATTCCCAGGTTCAAGCCTAGGTTGAACTTTTATTTTATCATTGTGTTGTTATCATGATGTGATTTGCTAGGAGGTGCATCATTTTTCCATGGTACAACTCTTGTGATTCAATCAATTGGTGACAATCGGGAGGTTGGACTATGGTTTTAATTGAACATTAACATTTGTGCACACATGTTGAGATTGATTTAACTGTTCAATCATTAAATTAATCCATTTGATTTACTTGGGAGGTTAATGGCTTGAGCACCCTACTTCACTTGGTGGTTGTTCACTTGGAGGGGTTATTTGAGGTTTTTTGATGGTGCTCCTCTCTTGGGCACAACTACCAAGGCATTCATGATTATTTTATTGTTCGAGAGGTTGGCACATTCTCCTAGGGCGCACTTTCTCTTGTGCACATGGTTTGAGGGGATTTGTTGATAGTATTGGGAAACACTACATGGTTTTGGCATTATATTTATGAGTTCTAAACAACTTGGCACTTTTTCCTAAGGTGTACTTCACATGGAGATATTTTATTATTTGTTTGGTGGTTGAGGTAGTTACATGGCACAATTTTCTAGGGCACAACTCTCCTAGGTGCTCTCTCATATTTATTGCATGGATATTTCAGCTACACTTGTCATCTTTTGACCTTCATTGGAGAGTGCCCTCACCTCTTTGACTTGGCACATATATTATTTTATTTGAGGTGGCTATGGAGGGATTTTATTGAGGTGTGACATACTTGGAGGGCCACACATGTGTCTTTTGCATGCTCTTGCTTGGTCTTCTTACTATATTTGGAGCATATTCTTGGTGGGCGCACTTGTGGAGACACTTCTTGCTATTTATGGAGGTATATATTTATTATTTCATGGAGTTTTGACATGGTCAAAACCCTAATTCGCCTTTATCTCCTTAGATTTGTCTTGTTGGAGATGGTCCATTTGCTATTCTAGGGTTTGACTACATTTCTTGTGGAGTGCTCCATCTACTTGGCATCTTGCACATTCATCCATGGAGTTGGTTGCCTTGGGATTCACACATGTGGATTGGTTACATGCATTTTATGGACCACTTGCTATCTTTTGAGGTTGGTTATGGAGCATTCTCGTAGTAGGACTATTTTATTGTTTAATCTCTCATGCACCTTGGAGGGCACACTTTGTGAGCTCTTTAAGGTGGACACTTGAGCACATCCTCCTAGGTTGAACACTATTTTATTATATTTGCATGCATCCATTCTGGAAGAGCGAATTTTATGTGGACATTTTGCATGTTGACCTAGTTGTCATGCCTATTCTTAGTAGTACATCCTCTCTTGAAGACTCTTGATGTGATCTCTTTCCAATTTTTGGATGTGTGCAAGTTCTCCTTGAGTGGCTTGTGTGACCATGTTGTGACATGGTCAACCATGGATTGAGGAGGGATCTAACTACTCCAATTTTATGGTGTTCCTTTGACTTGTCATGGAGTTGGTTAGCAATTATAATTCTGTATTGTATGAGAGAAGAGATGCTCTCAGCAAAGAGGAGCTCTCTCCAATGTAATGGTTGTTGGGATTTTGGAGATTGAGGAGCTGTCCCCTTGGATTTCATTTGTACATCATGTTATCGCACAAGTTGTAGGTTGGGCAAAGCCCGACCCAACCACCAATTGGCGACAACTTAGAGAGCACCTACCCACTGTCACCTTAGGCAGGTGTTCTCGTCACTTTATAGGTGAGGTAGTTACCTCAAGGTGGGAATCCTGGTGACCCTAGGGGGGATTGAGACGAAAAATGAGATGTATGAATGGATGCCCTTAAAGGTCAAGTTTCTAGATGGTAAAGGGAACTTGGTAATGAGTCTTGAGGGTTGTTTGAGGTTGCTAATGCCTTGAGTGACCTGCCGAGACAAAATACTTGCCCGAGACACAAGGAAAACCAAGTATACAATGCAGTATGTTAGGTGGACAAGCAAGTTAAGCTTGCTGTCCCTAATTGCAGCAACAATCACTGATATATATTAGCATATAAAAGATAATAAGGGCTGAAAAATGAGTGCTAAAAGTCTAGTTGAATAAGCAAGAGATAAGCTAGTAAAGACTAGTTCAACTCAAGAATGAAAGAGCAAGACTTTAGCATAAAAGCAAGGCTGTTACAAAAAGTTTACTGCAGTGATATTTATCAACCTTATGGCTGTGGCAAACCAAGCCTTATAACAGAAAATTCAGCCAATGAAAATCACCTCAAACTAGCCTAAAAATTGCGCTAGGGTTAGTAGTTTGTTAGGGCAAAGTTATAGCCAATTTCTAGGGTTAGTTTAGGAGTTATCTAGGTTTAGAGGGTTAGAATTCTGCAGCCCTAATGGCTGTAGGTTAGTTTTATTACAGAGACAAGTTGTAGTGGGTGAAAGGGGATGCCTCAATGAGGGGCAAGATAGCCTAAGGCTCAAAGAACAACACCCAAGTGAGAGAACTTCAAAACTTCAACTTTTCACGTTTACCTATGCAATGTTTTATTTCTCCAATGCAATGACTAGTGCCTTTGATTAATGGGTTAATGGGGTCACAAAGTAAAGAGCTAGAGCTACTACCTCCTTGCAGGTATAAATCCTCTTATTCCCCAAGGCAAGTAACCTAGCTAGGGTTTAAACTAAGGGGTGTATATCCTTATACTTCCTTAGCAAACCCTTGCAAACAACAACTCTATGCTTAAAATTATGGTGGAGCTAAAGTAGGGATGTATGCACATATACTCCCTACCTAGCCTTAGCAAAAACCAACCTTGAGCTTGAATTACAAATGATAGCAACAAGTAAAATGTCTTACCAATCCAAATAGCAACAAGATAAACCATAACATGCCAAGATAAACCACCACAAATAGCTAGAAAAGACCTCCAAGAGCTAGCACATCATCATCATGTAGTCCATCACCAAAAAAGCACCATACCATAGCACAAGAGAACAAAAAACTTCAAGGTAGCGAAAATTTCAGTCCTTAGCTCTTCACAATGGGAGAGTTATGATTCAAAATGAGATTTCATGATCTCTATTTATACAAAATGTCTATCACATAGTTTGTACACTTAGCAAGGGTAAAACATAAGATAAGGGGTCAACAACCCTTATATTACCCCTTGCAACAAAATAATATTAAACAATTCATCTTAAAATTCACTTTTACACAAAAAGAAACCCTAGAACAAGGTGACATCATCCCTTTAGGGGACGTTTTGGCTCTTTGAAGAAGTCGTTGGAGTGGTAGATGTATGCTTAGGCCTCCAAAGGCCAGTTGTCGCTCATCCAAGTCTTCTCTTGATGGTCTTCAAGCCTCTTTCCTTCAAAACGTGCCACATGTCATCGAACGACACCTTCACCACCAAACCCTATTCCTCTAGGTGACGTCAAGCCTCCATAATTGACGTTTTTCCTCTCCCAGGCAAAACGTTTGGCATGTGAGGGGTAGGTCATGTCTTCCACATTGTCTTCTAGGCCTTTAAAGGCAAGTCATCATGATTCAACATGTGGGCCCTTGGCATCCAACCTGTGGGCTTGAAGCCCCATGGAAGCCCAAACTAGGCTTGTTCTCCCAAAACTGGCCACTAAGCAAGGTCCTGCAAAACAGAAGGGTATGCCCTCCAAAGATCTCAAGTCAAAGATATCATGACAAGTATAAACCACGTCTAATAAGCAAGGCACCTAAACATGTGCATCAAAACTACCTCATCAAATTAAACAAATGCTCAAAACCCTATACAATTAACCAAGTTTAAGTATGGGAGGGGTGTCATAGGAGTCCTATTGGGTAGACCAAAGCCCTCAAGTAGGGGATGCTCCTAAGGATGGCCTTTCAAGGTCATGTAATGGATGATGAGGTGGAAGGGGTTTAGACTTCATAGGTCATTGAGTTTCATGACATACAAGGGCTCGTATTATCTCATTCATGGGTGCCTTTGTAAAGGGTGTGTGGCACCTTCGTTTGCAATGTATTTTTTCCAAGCCCATCTTCTTATCTTTGTTTCTTTCATGTTGTAAGGAATGAGTTGAAGGCCACTGTCCTAGCGTGGTGTCAAGATAATGATAGTCTCTCACAAATACCTTGCGGAAATGAGAAGGCTGACTTGTGATGAGACCCCCTTTCTCTCAGTTGTGTAACTGAGAGCCACTAACCTGGCTTGGTGACCAGATGATGGTAGTGTCATACCGTTAGATACCCATGATCATGATAGGCTAGTTTGTGATGAGACCTCCTATCCTCCAACTAACCCCTTAAGCATTCATTATCATTTATTTTGTAGGTCCCCCTTTTTCTTACAAAGAAGCATTTCATTGCTTTCTCGAGGGATCCCTGGGCGAAGCATCTAGAAGGTTTATACATAGGCTTTTATCTTTTTAGCCAACAACAATCCCTTTGGGCCTTCAACCCCTTCTTCCCATGAAATGAGGTACATGCCCTTCTTGGGTCACTAAAGTCAAAGGACCTAGAAGAGGACAATATGATGGGAGTGTAATGAGTGGAAAGTGGTAAGTATGGTTGGGAATGGTACGATAACCCCTCAAGGGACCCCTAGTCACAAACCTTTCCCAAAGGTTGGCCACTTACTAGGAAATCTATGACACTCACCAAGGTGAAACAGGGTCAAAGGCATAATGTCCAAGCAGGCGCTCTATAATCAAAAGTAGCTCAAATACAACATGCTTAAATGCCTTAAATATTAGGGTGATTACTTGCCACAATACTTGACTTGTACCGCATGGAGCAAGACCCATCTGCCTTCCAGAAGCTAGCTGGTGTGGTGGATGCGTTGACAATGGATCAAATGTGGTGACGGAGTGGGCTTCTGTATGTGCAAGTGGACACTGCTGGTCATGTAGTCTCTCGACACTCCATATCTGCAACCTGAGGGCCTCGAGACATGATCTCCTTAGTTATCCCACAAAATGGGGATAACACATCATATGCTTGGAATCTTGAATAGAGAATTGAACGTATATTTTCATTTTATGTAAGGCTTTCATTATGCACTTATTTTTTACATGCTGATTTTTGTATTAGGAAACACTTGTAGCATTTTGCGAATTGCCTTGTAATGAACTATGCTTCATTTGGATAGAGTAATGTGAGGATGTTATCCTTCTTATTGCTATTGTTATTGTGTTAACCTTTCATATAATAAACCTAATTTTTGCTAGATTGAGATAACCACATTTTCATGACAATGCTTAAGAATGGCACCTTTAGCCTTCCTAGATAATTTTCTGCTATAAATTTCATCAAGCCAGGGCTGATTTGTGGCATGCATAACAACCCTTATTGCCCTACATCTTCATGCTCTGGCCCTCTTTGATCCATGCTTCCTTGACTCCATTTGCCCAAGGTGTGATTAGGCTCTTGGTCTTGGGGTTTCTACCCACATCTTTCTTTCTTGCACAATTCATTCTTCCATTCTACTACATCCATTTGTTTTGCTTGGGATAACTCTTCACTAAATCACCTTTTGCCTCCACTCTATAGCCTTAGCAATACTACCTTTCAGGGAGTCCCCCCTTGAGTTGGAGAAGAGCCAACCAAAAGTGAGAGGAAGAGCTACTATGGTGACAGTGGGTATCCTTTCTGAGTTGCACAAGACTAGCCCCTTGATGCTTGGGACTTCCCATCAGGTGGGGTGCTAGATTTTGTTGTAACACTTCCAGCCTAAAGAAAGTTGATATGTTTTTTGTCATGTGTCTTGAAGCTCCATTGTCTACATGCCACTTGACACCATAAATGCTGTTAGTGGAAAGGCACGACACCATGGAGAACGTTATCTCCAATTTGGTTTGAAGCTCACCAATTCCTGCAAAAGCTTCTACACTACCTGCAAATTGCTTCTACTGCTACTTACCCTTCTCCTTCTTCTTAGGACACCAAGAGGCATAGTGACCAAACTTGTGGCACTTAAAGCATTTCACATGGCTCAAATATTTCTTCCCATGATTTGTAGATCTTGAGTCATGTTTCTTCTTTTGACCCTTCTTGGATCCTCTCTTATTTTTGTCTTTCCTCACCTTCTTGATGAGGGCTAGGTCTTGTGCTTCATTGAAACTGGTTGAAATTATCTCTAATCTCGTCTCCTCCGTGACGAAGTCATCCCACAGTGTCTCAAAAGTGGGTAATTTCTCACGAGCACAAATACACTGAACAAGTGATGCCATGATGGACCAAAGACGTGCAGGGAGATTTGAACTAGCTCACTCTATGATCTTCATTAGATAGCTTGCTATAGTGTTGGTCTTGCTCATGCGGCTGTTGGTGAGCTTGTAACTCATAAGCATTTTATGGGACATGTTTGTTAGCTTTAGGGGTTACTCTGAAAGTGTTTCCACCATGTTTGGGGTTGCTTCATGAGATTTGGGGTACATGGTGTATGATTAGCACCTGGATGGTCCGTGATGGATTTGCATATTGGATATGGCTTACTCAACGGTTACTTGACATCAGTGGGGTGCTTGCATGAGATTCTTCCCGGGGCGTTGTGTTGACTCATAAAATTATCATTAATATCATAGCCTGCAAAGAGTTGCAAGGCACAATTAATTTTTTTTACTATCTATGATATAAAATATATAACTATAGGTGGGATCCCCTAGGGAGAAAGAAAGAATGTTTATTTTCAAATATTCCAAGGATAAGAGCATTGCTAATCTCTACTGAAATGGCGTCATCCATGTTACACACTGATAATGTTTTCTTCTTTCAGTCTGATTATGAGTTCCACTTCTGATTTGGTTACAAGAGGAAAAGGAAAAAATTGTGCCTATAAAACTTCAAAAGTTCCTCTATGCTGCATACATTATACTCATAAGATGCTATTATGATTATTTTTTTTGAAACTTATCTTGTGGAGATTATGAGTTGTAAAAGGTTTCGTTATATCTCTTATCAAAAGTATATAGCATCTTGCCAAGTACATGTCACAATGGTTGGGTGATTAACTACATGATATGGTTTAAAAGGATTGCAAATTCATTTTTATGCATATATCATAGGGTGCTATGGTTTACCATGTAAAAATTTTTGGTGCGAACTTCAAATGTCATCGCACTTCACATCACAAACATATATGTAAATATGAGTGGTATCGGGCCCATATGGAAAAGGTGGCACATTGTAATATAAAGGTTTGAAGTTCCTAATGCATATTACATATGGTATAATATATGAATTCAACGTTGTTATTGCTGGCCACCGATAAGCTTTACTTTGACACTCGGGGTGGAACATATGTATTATTTCCATTGTTGATTTGTTTGGAATGTGGTTTTAAATGAAGTTGGAATAACAATGCCCGATGTGAGGTTTTGGGCCGTCATTTAAGTTGACAGTTAATGTGGTTATGACGTGGTTTATGTGGCATGTGATTTCTTGCATACTTGGCAATCCTTTTGGTCTGTGATTTGTCGATAGTGGAAAGTGGAGTCTGATGTGGATTTAGAATTATTGAGAGTGTTGATTTCGAAAGACGTGAGGCCTTCATGCATTCAATGCTGAGGACGCGGGCATTCACTTGTCGAGGTATACCACCTTTGCACTGGGGTTTTGCATTTCATTTTGTTTGAGTTGTTTGAAGTTGCTGGTGTGACAGTCCTTTTCCAAGTGCTTGGCCCTGGTGATTATGGTCGTTGTGGCACTGGTTTTTTGGAGGTGTTTGAAGTGCTAAGAAATATATGACTATTCTAGCTTGTATCCATCGGATGCATATTCTTTTTGCAGTAATAGTTTTTGAAATGTCTCTGCTTGACTGGTTATCTAAGCGTGCTTTCTCTTATCTTCCTCTTAATTTGGTTTGGGATTCTTTTGAAGAAATAATCCTTATTTCATTATTCTGGTTGCTCTTAAATGGTTCTTGCACAGACTCTTGTTTCGAAACCAGTATGCCTAGTCTGAACTGTGTGTGCCCAGTGTAAATATCTCAGTTTTGATCTTCATACAATGTCTTCTCTGTTCCTAAAAGAAACCCACTTGAATTTTCAGTCACTTTCATTTATAGTCTATGGTAAAAAAATGAAGAAGGATTTGAAGGTTGTTTTGCATGCCTATTTGCATTCTTTCTCAATGGGTTTTGAACCCGTATCCTTCAAATGCCATTTTATAGTCCTATACCCATTGCTCAACTCTGCATGCTGGAGCAGTAACATTACAAGATTTTTTTCAGGATTGTCATCTTACATATATTTGTTTGATAATAGACCCTATCACGAGCCCCGACCTTGAGTTTGAAGAATCAATTGGATGTTGTCACCATATTGCTGAACCCTAATTTAAAAGCCCCGTGCATAATAAGGAAATGTTTCGCTGAAGTTTCTTGCGGTTTTATATTCTGTTTGGCCCGATGCCTTGACACTATATATATATATATATATATATATACAGAAAAGTTGGAATGTGAGGTCAACATTGATGCCCTTTTGCATGACCCGGAGACTCGAAGTTATGATTTGATGATTGTTGACATTGCATGTATATACCAGGAGGGTTATATCAATGATATGGTTACTCAGTTTCCAACCTTCGTTGATTTTGCAATATGTATATACTATGGGTTTTTATGGATGTTTGTTTAAAAGATTTGAGTATGAAGTATTTGCATAAAGGTTATTAAGCTCATGCACCGGGTTTCGATTTAAAAAAAAATGGTTGAGTAAATAGGGTTTCGACCTTTGTGTAATTATTTTACAAAAATGTTAAAGTTTAAAACCCCAGCATAAAAATGACCTGGTTGATTATACTATACTGGTTTTATTAGATTCAAGGCAAGCTTTTACTGCTAGCTTATTTGATGACTGTAAAAGCCAAAATAGGGAAATTTTGTGCGACTTGTTCAATTCAAAATTTATTTGGAATAGGTATTGAACACACTTGGGTTATTTGATTTCTGGGCATGCTGATATGGATTGGAATAAAATATAGCCAGGTCATGAAGGAATTAGAAGATAATTTTTTTTTATCTTACATACAGGACCAAATACCTCATTACTTCATTTTACATACATCATTCCTAATTTCCCAAAAAACATATATCATTTAAACTTCATCTCTTCTCCCCCTGTTGCATGAAATAAAAATTATTTTCTATAAAAGAGAAGGTTGCTAGCAGTTTGATATAAACAGTTTGACAGGAAGCATATACATTTTGATTGTTACATCTATGGTTAAGAGCAAAATTGAAGGGAAAACATTGTCAAATGTTTGTTTAAAATTGAACCATGAACTCTGTTACAGAAGTATATGTTCAACATTCAAGGACAGGTCTAAGATGACAAGAGATAATGAATATTGGAAGAAAAATCACAAGTTTTGAAAATGGTTGGTTACTATTGTTTTCAGGTCCAATCCCGTTCATACTTTCACTTTACAGAAATTGCTCCTTAATTCTGACTATCACATTTCATTTTAATTTCACATTCTTTCCCCTTGATACATAAGCAAATGCAAGGATTTATTTTTGAAGCAATGATAATGGATATACTAGCAGTCAATGTAGTGTTAGATTTTGACTGCACCTCAGCATTGGTCTATGTGTTCGACAGTTATACACAAATTTGACTATTTGAATTGTAAGCATAAACACACTGAGATACCCAACCATTTAGCACATCGGAAAATCAAAACTAGCAATTAGATCATACATAGGTACACAAGAATTTAATTCTCAAATCCAATGTTGTTAAGCCAAGAACCAATGGGCTCCCGTACCAGAGAAAATGGCCCAATTCTTTACAAAAGAAAATTGCCAAAACACTTACAAAACCTTCCTTGGTTTCTGTGCTTAAACCTGGTCCAAGACTGCTCCTGTTACAGCTCCAAATACACTGCTATAACAGCCTTCCAGGGCTGTCCCAAAGCTGTTGTTACACCCCTGCAACAACCCTCTTTTGTTGCCCTCAAAATCTGCCTTTCAAGCTGTCCAAAATCACTCCAGCAACCCACTAGTCTTGCTGTCCTAGACCTCTAGGACAGCCCCTAGACTGTCCCTAAGCTGCTGCCCCCTTTTCTCCTTGCTCAACATACCTGTAGCTGACGTCCTGGCCTTCAGAACACCAACAGTATCTTGCTGTCCACCTGTAGCATCCCCTCTGCATCCCACAGTCTTGTAGCAGTTGGTCCAACCCTCAACAAACCTGCTGCTAGGCTGCTGTAACAACCCACTGTACTTGCAGTACCTGTACAAGCCTCCTGTACCTACTGTACTAGCCTGTAGTTGCCTCCTTCCCTTGCTACCAGCTGCCACAAGACTGTCCTCTAATCTGCCCAGAGATTTGATGCTGTTCCAGCCTGTAGCAACCCTCTTTCTGGTTGGCAGAACCCTCCTACAACCTGTGGCTGCTTCAGATTGGTAGGCCGAGCCTCTCCTAGGCTGCAGCTGCCCTAAACTCAGCTGGCTGGCCACTTAGAACAGACCTAACACCCTGCTACTATCCATTCCTACTAGGCCGAGCCCTCTTACCTTCAGTGACTGCCTTCCTCTAGCAGGCTGAGCCTTTCCTAGGCTTCGACCTGCTCTCCCTAGGTTGCCAACAGCCACAAAACCTGTGGCTAGGCTTCTCCTAGGTGCTGGCTGCTCTACTTCAAGTTTTACCTACCCAAAACAATAGTATCACAGCAGAACTGAGACTTCTCCATGGCTGGACTGAGGTCACCACAGGCTGGACTGAAATCACCAAACTCTCTCACATATCACTCCACACAAGGATGTCACAATGACATCGTTCTTATTTATATAAGTATAGGGTTTAACTTGAGAAGCCCCTCCACAAAGTCAACATCATATTAGGCACACATGTGGGTGTGAAGCCCCATTACAAACCCACAAAGCCCATCACCAAGCCCCTAAGCCCCCAGCTCAAAATACAGGAGGGTTTTCACTGAACCAAAAGTGTAATGTGGTGCCCACGACGATTTCCACATGCCCAACACCTAGGGTCATGCGAGAATACTTGCCCGAAGCTACAAAACATCAACACTCCCTCTTAGCAGGGGAGGTATTCTCACCACACTCCGCTATCACCTGAAAGTAACTTTGTCTCCCATACTAGATTCCCTACCACAACTACTCTCCAATCCACTTGATTGGCTGCTCCCTTTGTAACTGGAACAAATCCTGCTGTATGGCATGATCCTATCTTGGAAGCAACCTTGCTCCTACAAGCCTCCTGCTCCTCAACATCTTGCTTGTCCATCTCAACCCATGACACCATCCCGACAGTCTTGGAAGATGCCTCTCTCCCATTTGGACCTGAAGGTAGACTCCCTTTGAATGATTGACTCTCCCTATGAGTCTGTTGACTCCCTCTGAAGTCGAACTCCCTTTGAATCCATTGACTCCCTCCGAGTCTACACAACCTTTGGAGCTACTTGCTCTTTGTCCACTATCACTCTGCTACTGCTGGTCATGGCTTGCATAGGCTGGCCCTTCTGCCTATACACGTTGCCCTCTCTAACTCCAGGACCACTGCTATGTCTAAGCTAGATCCTCTAGGCATCCAATAACACCTGTCCATCCCGGAACAACACTGCATATTCCTACTCCTCAATGGTTGAGGCCGAGAACACACTCCTGGCACCCATAACACATTTGCCCCTTGCAACACATCTCCTGATTCCATCCGGAACGACATTGTACCAGATCTTTGTACTACATGTCTGGTCCTCATACCAAGCTCCCTGTACATACTTGAGTTAGAAACTGTGAAGCTCTCGAACGAATCCTGTGCCCCTATATTGTGCTGGTGGCTCCCACTGTATAAGAACCATGCAATCCTCTAAGGCAAGCATCCTGCTTACCCAAGTCACAATCATCCAATGAACTTCTATCCAAGTCACAAGACTCTCTGTACACGCTGCAACTGAACCCGTGTCCTCTCTCTGAAACAATCCCAAATTGTGGATGGACACTTAGTCTAGTCCACTCTAGACCTCCGCAACTCATCTCTTCAAGTGTCCTCATCCTCCTGGGTCAAATACCTCATACACTATCGCACCTTGACATTGTGAAACTCTCCGGCCTGATGGGAGACTCAATCTCATCAACTTGCCATTCACACGAATCTTTCTGATACCATGTTAGATTTTGACCACACCTCAGGCCTGGTCTATGTCTTTGACAATTATGCACAAATTTGACTATTTGAACTGTAAGCATAAACACAATGAAATGCCTAACCATTTAGCACAACAGAAAATCAAAACTAGCAATTAGATCATACATTGGTACACAAGAATTTAATACTCAAATCCAATGTTCTTAAACCAAAAACCAATGGGTTCCCGTACCAGGGAAAATGGCCCAATTCTTTACAAAAGAAAATTGCCAAAACACTTACAAAACCTTCTTTGGTTTCCGTGCTTAAACCTGGTCTAAGATTACTGCTGTTACAGCTCCAAATACACTGCTGTAACAACCTTCTAGGGATTTCCAAAAGCTGCTGTTACACCCCTGTAACAAACCCTATTTTGCTGCCCTCAAACTCTGCCTTTCAAGCTATCCAAAATCACTCCAGCAGCCCACTAGTCTTGCTGTCCTAGACCTCTAGGACAACCCCTAGACTGTCCTTAAGCTGCTGCCACCTTTTCTCCTTGCCCAACACACCTGTAGGTGATGTCCTGTACTTCAAAACACCACTAGTACCTTGCTGTCCACCTGTAGCAGCCCCTCTGCCTCCTACAGTCCTGTAGCAGCTGCTCCAGCCCTCAACAAACCTGCTGCTAGGCTACTGTAACAGCCCACTGTACCTGCAGTACCTGTACAAACCTCCTGTACCTGCCTCCTTCCCTTACTACGCAAGACTGTCCTCAAATTTGCCCAGAGATTTACTGCTATTCCATCCTGTAGCAACCCTCTTTCTGGCTGGCAGAACCCTCCTTCAACCTGTGGCTGCCTCAGACTGGCAGGCCGAGCCTCTCCTAGGAAACGACTGCCCTAAACTCAGTTGGTCGCCCCCCTAGAATAGACCCAACACCCTGCTGTTGTCCATTCCTACTAGGCCAAGCCCTCTTACCTTCAGCGGTTTCCTTTCTCTAGCAGGCCGAGCCTCTCCTAGGCTTCGACCTGCTCCCCCTATGCTGCCAACAACCACACAGACTTGTGGCTAGGATTCTCCTAGGTGTTGGCTGCTCTACTTCAAGTTTTACCTGCCCAAAACAATAGTATCACAACAGAACTGAGGCTTCTCCATGGCTGGACTGAGGTCACCACAGGCTGGATTGAAATCACCAAACTCTTTCACACTTATCACTCCACACAAGATGTAGATGATACTTGACATGGCATAGGCATTGGGTATAAATTGAGATATTGGTTGAAGGTTGATGACTGATATGTTTTAATTATGAACATGAGTCACTTTTCCTTATCATTTATTTTTACTTTCCATCCATTACAAACCCATAATTTTTCCCATTTTATTATAAATCCCATGTTCTTGAATAAATATCAGTTGCATGAGTTATGAGATTTGAAAATGTTTTAAAACAAGAGCAAAAGTTTGATGTTGAGTTTCTCTTCTCTTTTATCCCTGGTTGATTACATGCTTGATTGCTGATTGAGTCAGAGCCACTTCTAATAATTATGTTAAATGCAAAATGTATTTGATGTTTTATTTGTTATGGTGTACATACTTTGATCTAGTCTTCATGTTTAATAGATGAACTTTTTCAGCCAGGGAAGCAACAAATCTAACATAGATAACACGGGAACAAATGGAATTGGAATAGAGGGCAGCAAGCTGGCTGGCCTAGGGGTAGAAACAAGAGACTTAGATTCTCTGTTCACTTTGATGTTGATTCCGAGGAGTTTAATCAACTTCTACAAACTGGTCTTATCAACCTTGCAAGCCAAGGATTTTTTAATCCTCCACCACCTATCAGATCTCCATTACACCCTCATCGCAACATCATCAGCATACCTGTAGAACCATATGTGTTTTTACAACTTGAGATTCCTGTCAATGATGGTTGGAATGAAATAATTAATGATCCTCAACCTCATCATCATGGATGGCCTACTGTATCTTTGCCACTACCTCCACCTCTTCCTAAGCAGCCACTTCAGCCTGCTGTTTCCATGGCTTCACATGCACTATCTGCTCAGCAGCCCGATAAAAGAAAAATCTTAACTCAAGAACCTGAACCTAGCAAAGGGAAGCAACTTGCCATGTCACCTAGTTTTAATTCATCTTCCCATTTTGTTACCTCATATTCTATTCCCCCAAAGCATGAGAGAATAGAGAGGCACAAACTCTGATAAGGTTTGCTCTTGCTCTAAAGTGAGATTACGTTCATTTTCCATTCACTTCTGAATTACTTGAAGGCTGAATCTTCTTGTTGATAGCAAGATTTTACTGAAGGTGGCAATAAGAAGTGTCATCATGGGATTTGTACTTATGCTAAAGCCCCAACACAAGTTCCCAAATCCGCGTAACTACAGGAAATCCTATCACTATCACCTTAGTAGGAGATCCCCATGTTTTAGTGATGGAGAGAGAATCCACCACAGGGGAGGCGTCCTTGGTAACCTCAAGGGATCAAAGTAGCAAGTAATGTAGCCAAGCCTACTTCCCCCTCTCTTGGTTACCTCAGTTAAAGTCTACGTCTGTGAAATTGAGGAGTTGGAAGACGTTTCGGTATCTGCCTGGAACAAGAGCAATTTATAGCATGTATATGATATTTACAATTACCAATATGCAATTAATACCTCAAGAGACAGTAGACAATGGGAATTTATCAATGCTAGTACTTGCAGCAATACAACAGTTTACAACAACAATTAAAGATTTGTAACAACAACAAGAAAGTTATATCAGAATTGCATGAAAAGGAAGTGAAAACTTAGCATATATCCAGTAGATTAATTCCCAATTATTCCAAGCAATTTCTGAGTATGTTCAGCTAGGGTTAGACTAGTGTATGCAGCAAAATGAAGTAAATTAGATGGCTGTAGCAAAGATTTGCAACAACAAGAAGCAATTTAATGAATTAACACTAGTTAGAGTTAACAATGTTAGTGGATAGCTTGAGAGAATGATAAAAGAGAGTTGTTTGATCACTTTCTTCACTAGACAGAGGGTAGATTAGTGCCTTTTGGGCTATGGAGTCCTTTACAACAACAATAGATATGTAATTGGAGAATGATGATAACATTGTCTAAGAGCAAGGGCTTGAAATCTAAGGTGCTAGTACCTTAGGGCCTTAGATTTCAAGAAGAGTTTGCTAGAGTGCAAGCACTTTTGGGCTCTAGCAATTCTTTCTTCTCTTCTTAAATTCTTCAATAATGTCACAAGTATCTAGAATCAAACTCTAAAAGTGCTAGCACTTTAGGGCTTTAGGAGATAGATCTAGGTAGGATTTCCTTCACAAATTGATGGATGGAACTATCCTTGTGAGAAGAGGAAGCACCTTATGCTCATCTTTTAGGGTTTTAGCTAAACAAATAATCTTCAATATGAACAACTAAATTCACAACAAAGCATTAATGACATGAAAATTGTAGAACTTTACTTACTTCACCAAGACAATGATAAGAGCAAACCCTAATTGCAGAAAATCCCACCAAAAATCAGCAAGAGATATCCAACACTTCTCCTCCAAAGGCCAGGGCATGAGTGAAAGAGACCAATAACCCCCAAAAGGGCGAAAATTTCAGACCACTTCTCACTTGTGTGAGCAAAAGTTGTGATGAAAAAAATGAAATGGTGGCTAGCGATATTTATATGGGAAATCCTAGCCACCAAAAGACTCCAAAAAAAGTCATGTCTTTACACAATAGGGTCGACTTCTTAATTTTCCCTTTCATTTTACATGAAATAAACCATATAAGGGCGACGTCATCCCCTTTAAGGGTGACGTTGAGTTCCGAAATGTGTTGTATAGACTGGAAGGGTGGGATGTCGGGCCTCCAAAGGCCATACATCATGCCCACACATGCCCAAATGCCATGCCAAGTGTCAAACCATCTCTAGAACCATCTCCATCAAGCCCTAACCCTCCAAGGGTGACGTCATGGGCTAGGCAAGTGGCATTTAGGCCTCCAAAGGCCGACGTCCAAGTGGCAATTGGTGGGAGCTCATCCTCTAGTCATGCCAAGGTGCCTCCAAAGGCAACACCCTCCATCCTCAAGGTGCAACGTCCATCATCTCATGTGCCCCAGACATGGGGTCTGGCATCCATCATTGGGCTCCAAAGCCCTCATGGAGGTCCGAAGGAAGTCATCTCTCCACGAATACCTGTTCACCGGGCAAGGTCCTGCAATGACAAATATATGCACCCTCCAAGGGTCCACAAGTCACAAGAATCATGCCAAGTAAGCCATATCTAATACAAGAACCATGCAAACATGTGCATCAAACCCCCCTTTTCAAACTAAACAAATGCTTAAAGACCTTATAAGTTTTGCCTAGTTTACGTATGGGAGGGGTGTTATGGTGCCTTATTGGGTAAGCCAATCCCCAAGTCAAGGGATGTTTCCCAAGAGGAACCTATCTAAGTCACGTAGTGAGTTTGAGGTGGATTTTGGGGCAAGATTTCTAGATATGGGGTCCTTGACATACAAGGGTTCGTATTGTCTCATTTATGGGTGCCTTTGTAGAGGGTGTGCTGCGTCCTTCATTTTCAATGCAACCTTTTTCCAAGCCCTTTGCCATTTAATTTATTAGAGTCTGAACATTGAGTACTATATGCAAGGGAAAGTAAAGAGTACCACAATGCCACTTGAAGCTAGGATACATTGAGTGCCATGTGCAATGGAAAGTAAAAGATACTGCAATGCATCCCCTCAACAAGAGAGACATTTATTAATTATGTGATTTATTTTGCAAGTCCTTCATTCTTGGAGAAGCGTTTCATTGTTCCCATGACCTCAGGGCGAGCATATAGAAGGATAATGATTGGCTTTTATCTTTTTCCAACCACAACACCTCTGGGCCTTCAACCCCTTCTTCCCATGAAATGAGGTACAATCCCTTCTTGGGTCAATGAACCCCAAAACCCAAAAGATAAGGAAACAAAAGGATAGAAAGATGGAAGGTGGTAAGTATGGATGAAATTGGTAGGATGACCCTTCAAAGAATTACCCAGTAACAACCTTTTTCCTGAGGGTGACTTACTTACTAGGAGACCATGTCACTCATCAAGGTGAAACTGGGCAAAATGTTTAAATTCCAAGTAAACGTTCCATAATCAAGAAAGGATTCTTTGCAACATGCTCAAATGCTTCAAGTATTAAAATGACACTTAACATGATATCGAACTTTTACCTCATGGAGCAAGCCGATGTGGTGGATGCTACTTTGTTGCTGGTGATTGATAATGAGGCGCTCATGGAAAGAGGGGCCCTTTGGGATCTGTTGGTCAATTTGACTCTCGACACTCCATGTCTGCTACCTGTGGGCCTCGAGACATGATCTCCTTAGTTACCCCTAGCCCGGGGCGGGTAACAAGAAGGATTGAGAAGCATAGATTATTGACCTATTTCCAAAGGTCAATCATTTGTTTTGATAGTCTGTTAATTCTCATTTGACTTCTGAATTAGTTTTGAGTGCTGATTAGAATTGTTTTGCAGAGTTAAGACATTAGCACATTTGTGGCTTGTTTTTATCAGTCTTGGACCTTACTTAGAAGACACCAGTAGTCTCTATGTGATGTAAGATACCACATTTGACTTTTAAGTCATACTTTGGTCCTTACCCATGCAGTGGTATGAAGAGAATGTTTTTGGCTGTAATTGAGAACTGAATTAATAAAAATCATTGCTGGTTTTGATATCACTTTTGGACTTGATGTGTAATTGTTTCAGATTTGTCTTCTGATTATTTTTTAAATCTGATATAAATTTCTATTACAAGCATTTTTTTTTTTTTTTTGATAAAACTCCAAACATATAAAACAACATTAGGCCCAAGTACATATTGCTTGAGGACCAACATTAGGCCCAAGTACATATTGCTTGAGGACTAATTGATATTTTTGTAAAGGCTATAAACATAGGGTAATAATCTTGCCTATCTTGCCTTAGCCTAGCAAGATTCGAAAATGTTGTTACAAGGACATCAATTCTTTTTCATCAACATTTATTTGGACCATACTGGGGAGTTTGTCCATAATTCTCTGGTATTTGTATCTTATTTTCTGTATTTAGTTTTCTCCTTTTTATTTTTTGATTTCATGATTTTGCCTGTTGTACGATAGCGTAATATTGGAGATGGTTTAGATGATCAGGCTAGTATTTCTTTAACTTTGTTTAATCTGATTTTAGAAACTGCTCACATTCATGAAGAACTTCACCGTTCTTGGGAGGTCATTGTTAGAGACGTAAGAATTCGTGAACAGTGGGAAGCCTAGCAAAGGCAAGCCCGAAATCAACCACCTCAGTAAGAGGTTGGCATATGTCCTCTAGGTCCCGTTCCTCCCGAAGAACAAGATGTTTATCTCTTGAGTTTAATCCTTTATCTGAAGTTGAAAGAAGAAAAGTTGTTTTAGAAAGTCAACAATTTAAGCTTCGAAGATTTTTATCTGACTCTTCTAGTTCATCAATATCCTTGAATCCTATCTCTTTCAATATGACATCTTTTGGTTCTTCCTCTGGTACTGGTTCATCTACCTCTTCACAAAGTTCTTCCTCATCAATGATTGGAAGTTTCTTCAGTCATCACATCCTAGTTCAATCCACGACAATTCCTGCCAAGGTGATTAAGAAATTTGGTTCATTTTAGTTCAATGACGATGCAACCACCACACCGTGGCATGTATCTTCACCCTTAAATCTTACACCAGTTGCAAATCCCCTTCCTAAATTTAAAGATCATTTGCCTAAATTCTTAGGAAATGGCACCATTTCTACTAAAGAACATTTGATTGCATTTTCTAATGCATGTCATAACATAGGTGCAAATGATAATGACACTTGCATGCACTTATTTGTCAATTCTTTAGAAGGGAGAGCTATTGCAGATTTCTTTGAATTACCCCCTAAAGTCTTTCCACTTGGGATGAATTGACTTACCGGTTTAAATCAACTTAAGGGTAGCCTGAAAACCCAACCGATCTATTACGGGAATATAAAAACATTGTTTATAATAATGGTGAAACAATCAAGTCTTTCAATCTCCATTTCACCAAATTATACAATCAAATCCCTGAATTAATCTGACCTCATAACCAAGCTGCTTTTATCCAATACTATAATGCATTGCCTTGTGCTTATTGTCAAAGATTAGAAGAGAAGAATGTAACAAATTTAGAGTCTGCACTTCAAACTTGTTTAGAGTATGAAGAGCAATTGGAAAGCACTGGTTTTCCCAAGATTTTGTTAAGTAGACTGATTTGTCAACAGTGTTGCAGCGTGTCCAAGATATGAGCAATCAAATGATTGCTTATGAGAGGAAAGGGGTCACTTCAACATCTATTCCTGTTGAGTCTTCCACACAAGCTGTTTTGAGAAATCAACCAACTAATACTTTATTCCAAAATCAGCGAAAGGCTATTCTATCTAAGGCTTGGTGTAATTTCTGTGATGATAATCATGAGGAAAGTACAAGAGTGCATCTTTGGCAAAAAGATTGAAACAACTATTGGTGCCTTAGATTGGGCTCCTGAAGAGGATTTAATGTTAGTAAACACGGAGAATAAATCATATGCGAATAAAGGGAAGGGTGGTAATCATAAGACTACCTTTGCCCCTAGTTCATCCTCTCAAGATACTAACCCTCAGGTTGTCACGACAACTCAAAGTCAAGAGGTATCAACCTCTTTACCTCCATCAAAGTATAATATTCTCAAGCAACTAGCTAACATTAAAGCAGATGCATCTCTCTTGGACATGCTCATTGTCCCTGAACAACAACAACATTTGAAAAATTATATAGAAGGTAAAACTTCTACAATAGCTAGTTTATCTAGAAAACATGATGGAGATGATTCACATGTAAATAAGTTAGGTGTAAATAATTTTAGAAATTCTGTAAAAAATCCTCCGTTTTAATAGGAGGTTGAAATCTGAGTTTGATAGGGGATCTCCAACTAAATCAGCAGCGGAAATAACTCATAACGACAGACAAAATAACACATTTGGCACCATAAATTCTGGGCAATGGCCGTTGAAGAATACACAGGAAAAATGACAGCTTAAGGATACAATTTCTTATTCAGCTCTAGGAAAAATATCAGAGTTTACAACAGCCTTTACAACAACATTTAAACACAGTACTTATCTCACTTTCCAGTCTTGGGAAATGTGCCTTGGCTGTATGGCCTGTATGGCCTTGTATAGTCCAGCCACAGTACCAAAACGTCTTGGAAATCATGGTAAAATTTCAGCACTGTAATGTACCTTGCAAAACAGGTTTCACTCAGCAAAATCGCCTAGAAAATCAAGCCAACCAGCTGTTAAAAGACAATCCTCGATTTCTGTGCCTTTCCTCTTGCCGTACGACCAATAATCACTGCTGTACGACCTCCTGTAGCTGCAATATGGACAACAATAAATGCAGTCTTCTACCTTGGAATGCGTATCTATCCCTCACCTAGTGATGCATTCCAACTCCCTCTGCTGTGACTCTTTCCCTCCAAGCAAGAAATTTTTCTCTTGGACAAGGTGACCCTTCACATTCCCTCCAAGCTCTCCCCAAGATGTGCGCCCTCTCTCTCCCTCATGAGCTGCCTTTAAGCAATTTTGAAATGTAACTCTTCTAACCCTTGATCTCTCTTGAGTGACCCTTGACATTCCCTTGAGATCAATGGTTACGACTTAATCATTCGTTGAGGTCACTTAAGCCACTAAAGTGATCCATAACATCATAAAGTCACTTTGACATTTAAAAATTAAAAGACTCAACTTTATAAAATACTTTATAAAGTTATGTAATAAAAACACATTATAAAGTCACTAGGGAGAAATGTGTTCGGTCACTTCCGCATGCTGGGCACCGCCTATGCAGAAGTACCTCCGAGCTACCAATTCTAACACGAGTGGGTATCCAACCTTGTTTCTGTACGAAAAAAGAATGGTGACATCCATTTATGTGTTGATTTCAGTGCACTCAATAGAGCAAGCATTAAAGATAGCTTCACCCTTCCTAATATGGAAACGAGTTTGCAACAAGTGGCAGGATCTCAAATGATGTCCCTTCTTGATGGATTTTCAAGCTATAATCAAATTAGAGTCAAGAGAGAAGACAAATACAAAACAACTTTTACGACTCGATGGGGTAGCTTTGCTTACGAACGAATGCCTTTTGGCTTGATTAATGCAGGTGCCACTTTTTAGAGAGCTATGCAGATAACTTTCGATGATCTTATCGGTAAGATAATTCAAATTTATCTTGATGACTTAACCATTGATCCAGGTGGATATTGGTGGCCACCCACCTATTCAAACTGGTTCCTCTTGTTCGTTTTTAGTTCAACACGTTCTTCTGTACTTCTTTGTAATTGTGGGTTCTACACTTCTGGGGCTGTCTGAAGCCCTACACATCTTCCAGGTGGATACCGGTGGCCTCTCACCTAATCCAACTGGCTTATTTTGTATGTTTTCATGTCAGCGCATTTTGCTGTACTTCCAGGGCCGTATTGGAGCCCTAAACATTGTTTTTTTGGCTCGCCACAGTCAAACTGTAGATGGAGTCAGAGTTTGACGACTTAATGTGTAGTTCTCTGAAAGAGCTTTCCAACGGGCTATCACGTGCCTAAAATGGAGGTTGTATGCAAAAGTTATGACCCCAAGAAGTTGAGGTACCAACTTACCCATAGGGGCCCACATGACTTTTGGCATTTCACCTCCTAGGGTTAGGTTTTTGGATGTCTAGGGTTTTGGCATTCACGAGTAATATCAAAAAGGCCTATGGAGCCTCATTGTAATCATTCTGCTCAGACGGATGCGCGTAGCATCCACATCTCTTCTCAGAAATAGCTACCACCATTCAAGCAAGTGTCTTAGTTCTGCAGTTTTACAGTTTTAGCCTATCTCATTTATTCAATAGAAGATATTGTTCACTGGATATCTGTGTTGTTTTTCATATCTCTGTGTTTATTGTATTCAGTTTGTTAATCAATTCGTTCTGCTCCTAAATCCGGATCAACTGTTTACTCTAAAAACCGACAAGATCATTTTGGTCATCTTAAAAAGGTCTTTTTGCGTTGCAGAAAATTTGGCATCTCTTTAAATCCTTTAATATCCATTTTCGGTGTCACTCAAGGTAAGCTTCTCGACCATATTGTTTTTGATTTCAGAATCAGTATTGAGCCTGAGAGGGTTACCATTTTTCTAAATCTTCAAGCCCCTACGTATAAAAAGGAAATTCAATCTTTTATGGGAAGGATTAACTTTGTTAGAAGATTTGTTCCTAATTTTGCTGTAATGGTCAAGCCTATTCATAATATGCTAAAACATGATCAATCTTTCTCATGGAATAAGGATGTCGAAAAAGCTTTTGTAGGAACAAAAAAAACAATAAGTTCTGCATCGGTTCTGGTGAAACCGGATTTTGACAAAGAATTCATTATCTATACAAATTCAACCGAAGCATCAATCTCCACTATTCTTCTTCAAAAAGATGATCAAAACAATGAACGGCCTACAACTTACATGAGCCAAATCCTTTCTGATGATGAAATCAAATATTCTTTTATTGAAAAACATACTTTTGCTCTTGTTAAGGCTATAGATAAATTTCGCCACTTTATTGTTGTCAAGCACACACAGGTAAAAGTCCCTTCACGTGTTGTCTAGTTTTTACTTTCACAAACTCACCTTTCCGGAAAACTTGCACATTGTCTTGCAAAAATCCAAGAACATGACTTAACGATTTTAACTTCAAAGACAATCAAGGGATGAGACCTATTACTTCACTTGGCTCAACATCCTAAACCAATTGACTCTTCTGAAAATGATGAAAATGCTTTATCAACATTGTTTTTTATTGAAAATTAGAATATTGAACTATTTGAATATCCTTGGTATAAGGACCTTATTTATTATTTACAATTTCAAAGGTTTCTTGATTACCTTGAATTTCATCAACACAGGAGGCTCCGCCTTGAAGCCTCTAAATATCTGATCTTAGGAAATTCTTTATTTTGCAGATTTGTTGATGGAATGTTGTTACGTTGCATTGATGATACAACAACCCATAAAATTTTAAAAGAAATCCAGGGATCAATAGATTCAAATATTCATATTGGTGGTCACTTTGCAACAATAGTCACTGCTTTTAAAATTTTGAGAATAGGATATTATTGGCCTTTTATTTTCAAAGATTCTTATAAATTTATGAGGGCTTGTGATAAATGCCAAAAGTTTGCTGGCAAGGAGCAATTCTCTGCCATGCCCTTACAACCCGTTCTCCCTGATTTTCCATTTTCAAAATGGGGGTTAGATTTCATTGGTCCTATCAATCATCCATCTTTTGCTTGGCATATTTTTATACTTACAACAACAAATTACTTTACTAAGTGCACTGAAGCTGTACGGCTCAAGCTGCACAAGATGAGCATGTCATTTCTTTTCTGGAATCTAATATCTTTTCTTGTTTTGGTCTTCCTATTGAAATTATTTCAGATAATGGACCAACTTTTATTTTTGCAAAATTCACTCAATTTCTTAGTAAATTTGGAGTGAAACATTTTACTTCTTCTACTTATTATCCGCAAGGAAATGGGCAAGCTAAGTCCACAAATAAAAATTTGGTCAAGATTTTAAGGAAAATTATAGATGATAAATCCCGTTAGTGGCACACATTACCAACATATGCACTTTGGGTAGATTGGACTATCATTAAATCTAGTACTGGTCATAGTCCATTTCAACTTTTATATGGCCAGGAAGCCATTATGCCTGTTGAACTTGAACTTACTTCCCTTATATTAGCATTACAGGCCGAAGAATTGAATACGACAGATATTTCTTAGAGAATAAATGCCTTGCCAGCCTTAGAAGAACAAAGGAATCATGTTTTGAAAAATCTACGAAAAAGGCAACAATTTGTTAAGAAATATTTCGATAAAAAGGCTAAATCAGTTCCACTTCTGATTTCGTTACAAGAGGAAAAGGAAAAAATTGTGCCTATAAAAGTTCAAAAGGTCCTTTATGTTGCATACATTATACTCATAAGATGCTATTATGATTATTCTTTTTGAAACTTATGTTGTGCATATTATAAGTCGTAAAAGGTTATGTTATATCTCTTATCAAAAGTATATAGCATCTTGCCAAGTACAGGGCACAATGGTTGGGTGATTAACTACATGATATGGTTCAAAAGGCTTGCAAATTCATTTTTATGCATATATCATAGGGTGCTATGGTTTACCATGTAAAAATTTTTGGTGCAAGCTTCAAATGTCATCGCACTTCACATCACAAATGTATATGTATATATGAGTGGTATTGGGCATATATGGAAAAGGTGGCACATTGCAATATAAAGGTTTGAGTTTCTAATGCATATTACATATGATATAATATATGAACTCAACGTTGATATTGCTATCCACCAATAAGCTTTACTTTGACACTCAGGGTGGAACATATGTATTGTTTCCATTGTTGATTTGTTTTGAATGTGGTTTTAAATGAAAGTTGTAATAACAATGCCCGGTGTGAGGTTTTAGGTCGTCATTTAAGTTGACAGTTAATGTGGTTACGACGTGGTTTATGTGGCATGTGATTTCTTGCATACTTGACAATCCTTCTACTTTGTGATTTGTCGTTGGTGCAAAGTGGAGTCTTATGTGGATTTAGAATTATTGCGAGTGTTGATTTCGAAAGACGTGAGGCCGCCATGCATTCAATGTTGAGGACGCGGGCATTAACTCGTCGAAGTATACAACCTTTGCACTGGGGTTTTGCATTTCATTTTGTTTGAGCTGTTTGAAGTTGCTGGTGTGACAGTCCTTTTCCAAGTGCTTGACCCTGGTGGTTATGGTACCTATGGCACTGGTTTTTCGGAGGTATTTGAAGCACTAAGAAATGTATGGGTATTCTAGCTTGTATCCATCGGATGCATATTCTTTTTGCAGTGATAGCTTTTGAAATGGCTTTGCTTGACTGGTTATCTGAGCATGCTTTCTCTTAATTTGGTTTGGGATTCTATTGAATAAATAATCCTTATTTTATTATTCTGGTTGCTCTTAAATGGTTCTTGCACTGACTCTTGTTTCGAAACCAGTATGCCTAGTGTGAATGGTGTGCGCCGAGTGTAAATATCTCAGTTTTGATCTTCATACAATGTCTTCTCTGTTCCTAAAAGAAACCCACTTGAATTTTCAGTCACTTTCGTTTATAGTCTCAAGTAAAAAAATGAAGAAGGATTTGAAGGTTGTTTTGCACGCCTATTTGCATTCTTTCTCAATGGGTATTGAACTCGTATCCTTCAAATGCCATTTTATAGTCCTATACCCATTGCTCGACTTTGCATGCTGGAGTAGTAACATTACAAGATTATTTTTGGGATTGTCATCCAACATATATTTGTTTGATAATAGACCCTATCACGGGCCTTGACCCTGAGTTTAAAGAATCAATTGGATGTCGTTGCCATATTGCCGAACCCTAATTTAAAAGTCTTGTGCATAACAAGGAAATGTTTCGCTGAAGCTTCATGCGGTTTTATATTCTGTCTGGCTTGATACCTCGACACTTTTTATATATATACAGAAAAGTTGGAATGTGAGGCCAACATTGATGCCCTTTTGCATGACCTAGAGACTCGAAGTTATGATTTGATTATTGATGATAATGCATGTATATACCAGCAGGGTTATATCGATGATATCGTTACTCAATTTCCAACCTTCGTTGATTTTGCAATATGTATATAGGATCGGATTTTATGGACATTTGTTTAAAAGACTTGAGTATGAAGTATTTGCATAAAGGATATTAAGCTCATGCACCAGGTTTTGATTTAAAAAAAATGGTTGAGTAAATAAGGTTTCGACCTGTGTGTAATTGTTTTACAAAAATGTGAAAGTTTAAAAACCCAACATAGAAACGACCTGGTTGATTATACTATACTGGTTTTGGTTTTAAAATATTAAGATAAATTGCTATTAGATTCATGGCAAGCTTTTACTGCTAGCTTATTTGATGACTGTAAAAGCCAAAATAGGTGAATTTTGTGCGCCCTGTTCGATTCAAAATTTATTTGGAATAGGTATTAAACACAGTTGGGTTATTTGATTTTTGGGCATGCTGATATGGATTGGAATAAATATAGCCAGGTCATGAAGGAATTAGAAGATATTTTTTTTTACCTTACATATAGGACCAAATCCTTCATTACTTTATTTTACATACATCATTCCTAAATTCCCAAAAAACATATATCATTTAAACTTCATCTCGTCTCCCCTTGTCCTACAAAATAAAATTTATTTTCTATAAAAGAGAAGGTTGCTGGCAGTTTGATATAAACAGTTTAACAGGAAGCATATACATTTTGATTGTTACATCTATGGTTAAGAGTAGAATTGAAGGGAAAACATTGTCAAATGTTTGTTTAAAATTGAACCATGAACTCTGTTACAGAAATATGTGCTCAACATTCAAGGAAATGTCTAAGATGACAAAAGATAATGAATATTGGGAGCAAAATTACAAGTTTTGGAAATGGTTGATTGCTATTGTTTTCAGGTCCAATCCCTTTCGTACTTTCACTTTACATAAATTGCTCCTAAATTCCCAATATCACGTTTAATTTTAATTTCACATTCTTTCCCCCTGATACATAAGCAAATGCAAGGATTTATTTTTGAAGCAAGGATAATGGATATACTAGCAATCAATGTAGATGATGCTTGACATGGCATATGTGAAAAGATTATTGATAGGCATTGGGTATAAATTGAGATATTGGTTGAAGGTTGATCACTGATATGTTTTAATTATGAATATGAACTGCTTTTCCTTATCATTTTTTCTCACTTTCCATCTAGTACAAACCTGTCATTTTTCCCATTTCATTATAAATCCCATGTTCTTGATTAAATATTAGTTGCATGAGTTATGGAATCTGGAAATGTTTTAAAACAAGAGCAAAAAGTTTGATGTTGAGTTACTCTTCTCTTTTATCCCTAGTTGATTGCGTGCTTGATTGCTGATTGAGTGAGAGCCACTTCTAAAAATTATGTTAAATACAAAATGTATTTGATGTTTACTTGCTATGGTATACATACTTTGATCTAGTCTTCATGTTTAATAGATGAGATTTTTCAGCCAGGGCAGCAACAAATCGAACAGAGATAATAAGGGAAACAGAGGAAATCAGAATAGAAGGTAGCAAGTTGGCTGGCCAAGGGGCAGAAACAAGAGACTTAGATTCTCTGTTCACTTTGATGTTGATTCCGACGAGTTTAATCAACTCCTACAAACTGGCCTTATCAACCTTGCAGGCCAAGGATATTTTAATCCTCTACCACCTGTCAGACCTCCATTACACCCTCATCCCAGCATCACCGACATACTTGTAGAACCATACGTGTCTTTACAACTCGAGATTCTAGTCATTGATGGATGGAATGAAATAATTAATGATCCTCAACCTCATCATCATGGATTGCCTATTTTATCTTTGCCACTACCTCCACCTCCTAAGCAACCACTTCAACTTACTGTTTCCATGGCTTCACATGCACTATCTGCTCAACAGCCAAATACAAGCAAAGTTTTAGCTCAAGAACCTGAACCTAGCAAAGGGATGCAACTTGCCATGTCACCTAGTTCTGATTCATCTTCCCATTCCGTTACCTCACATTCTATTCCCCAAAAGCATGAGAGAATAGAGAGGCACAAGCTCTAATAAGGTTTTCTCTTGCTCGAAAGTGAGATTACATTCATTTTCCATTCACTTCTGAATTACTTGAAGGCTGAATCTTCTCGTTGATAACAGGGTTTTACTGAAGGTGGAAATAAGAAGGACTGAGAAGCATAGATTATTGACATGCTTCCAAATGTCAATCATTTGTTTTGATAGGCTGTTAATTTTGATTTGACTTTTGAATTAGTTTTCAGTGCTGATTAGAATTGTTTTGCAGAGTCAAGACAGTGGCACATTTGTGGCTTGTTGATCCAGTTTTATTAGTCTTAGTCTTTACTTAGAAGACACTAGTAGTCTCTGCGTGATGTAACATTCCACCTTTGACTTCTAAGTCTTACTTTGTTCCTTACCCATGCAGGGGTGTGAAGACAATGTTTTTGGCTGTAATTTAGAATTGAATTAATAAAAATCATTGTTGGTTTTGATCTCACTTTTGGACTGGATGTGTAATATTGTTTCAGATTTGTCTTCTGATTATTGCTTAAATTTGATGTAAATTTCTGTTACAAACATTTTTTTTATTTTTCTTTATAAAACCCCGAACACTTAAAACAACATTAGGCCCAAGTACATATTGCTTGAGGACTAATTGATATTTTTATAAAGGCTATAAACATAGGGTAAGAATCTCGCCTATCTTACCTTAGCCCAACAAGATTCGAAAATGTTGTTATAAGGACATCGATTCCTTTTCATCAACATGTTGGAGATCTTCACACAACTTGGTGACATTCTACATGTTGGCCACATGGACAAGGTTGCTCTCTTAGAGAACATCTTGCATTGGAGGAGGACTGTTTCGCATTTTGGAGGAGGGCATTGAGCCCTAGACAACATGGGGTAGCTTGGATGCTTACACAGAAGCATAGAGTTGACTTGAGGATGCTTGGGTTGTCATATTGTTCATAGGAGGAGTGGCCCTAGTGGAGTACATGGCTTATGAGGAGTGTTACTCTAGTGCGACAAATTTTTACATGGTATTAGAGCTTTTGTGGTTGAGATCACTCTAGGTATAAGAGGGAATTCACATTTCAGCGTCACTGTACCTAGGAGAAGTGCTAGACTTGTGAGGTTATGAGGATTTTCACACCTAAGGTGCTTGATAGAAGCACTTGTTAGGATATTTAGACACTTAGGAGTTAGTTAAGATCTACTTGGTCTAATATGTTGTTAGGTAAAAGTGTGTTTCTTTAGTATGCATTAGTATGCATTTGTAGTTAGGCAATCCAACGGTCATGATATGTTTCCGACATAGAGTGATCCGACGGTTCATACTCTCCTCGATCTTAACGGCCATTGATCCGTGGCTTAACACCCGATTGGTCCATGATCTCTATTTAAAGAGCATGGAGGGTCATTTGCCGATGATCGA
>ML779372.1:655549-670744 GCA_009831015.1 Picea engelmannii
AATAAACTGCTCCAAGTGGTCGCATTGGCTGGGGCCGTGGATGTTTCTCCGTAGGGGTTTTACCACGTGAAAACATCGGTGTGTTGATCTTTGATCTGGTTATGTGAGTGGTTACTGAAGGTGTTCGTCCTCTGTTGGAATACCTGTGTTGTCGAACAACACTTGTACCTTTGGAAGGGTTATTTCTTCTTCATATTGTTGATTTTTTAGGATGGATATGGCTGTGGTTTCTTGTTTGTCTTTTAACAATGTGTCTAGTGTTGGATGGTATGTGGATAGTGGAGCATCGAGACATATGACATATGATAGGTCGTTATTCAACATATTTAAAGAACAAGAGGGAGGCATGAGTGTGGAGCTCTATGATGATGTTGCTTATCTTGTGAGAAGATTTGGCTCCATTGCCTTTTAGATGCCTTTAGGTGATGTTCTTGAGTTGCGTAATGTTTTTTTTTGTTCCTGGGTTGAAGAGGAATCTTCTTTCAGTATCCTATATGGCAGATCTTCATTGTATGACTGAGTTTGATGCTTAGAAGGTCATCTTTAGAAGGCAAACCCATGTTGCAGGGAAATCCAGTGAAGCATGGCGCTTTGGTGCATGGTAGTACCAAGTTGTGAGTTATGGCACAAGTGTCTTGTTCATTTGCATTGTGGAGTGCTTCCTATCTTGAAGAACTTGGTGTAGGGATTGCCAAATTTCAAGATTGAGAAGGAAGGTTTTTGCAAAGGATGTGCTCACCAAAGGATGTGCTCTTGGTAAGCACATCAAGGCTGGTTTTCCTAACAATAAGCATAGATCAAGAGGAATTCTTGGTTTGATTCATTTAGATGTGTGTGGACCTATGTCTTTCGTTTTCTTGATAAGTAGTTGGTATTATGTCACTTTTATTAACGATCTCTCTTGTAGGACTTGGATTTATTTTTTGAAGACCAAGGATTAAGTGTTTAGCAAGTTCATAGAGTTCAAGGCCTTGGTTGAAAATCAGTTAGGAAGGAAGATCAAGGTACTTCGCTTGGATAATGGAGGACAATATACCTCCATGAAGTTTGATTCTTTGTGCAGAGAAGTAGGTCCAAGAGGGAGTTGATAGTGCCTTACAACCCACAACAAAATGGGGTTGCTGAGAGAAAGAACAGGTCCATTGTTGGGACTGCTAAATCTCTGATTGATGACATGGATTTGCCTATGTGTTTTTGGATTGAGGCTTGTAATACATCTGTGTATATCTTGAGTTGGTGTCCTAAGAGAATCTTGAAGGACATGACACCAAATGAGGCATTTATTGGTGTGAAACTAGATGTATCACATTTGTGTGTGTTTGGTTGTCCAATTTATATTCATGTGCTCGAGGAGAAGAGGACCAAGTTGGAACCCTGGAGTATCAAGGGATTTTTGTTGGACACATTGAAACTTCCAAGGCTTGTAGGGTCTATATTCTAGCATAGTGGAAGACAATGGTAAGTAGAGACATGAAGTTTGAAGAAGATGTTAAGTCTTCAAGTTCTCAGGATTCTCATCCAATTGTTGAGGAGAATGAGTAGGTTGCTCTTCCAAAGACCGATTTAGAGACTCGTGATTAGTCAGATTTAGGAGTGAATGAGGTGAGATTAGGATTGGATATGCCCTCACCTTCTATCTTTGCTCACAGGATATCGAGATGGCTTACCTAGACATTGCAAGAGGCTCGAGAGCATGCATGAGCGCTCAGATATTTAGTGAGGGAGAGTATACCTTCTAGAAGATATGCTAGTTATATTGCATTGGTTTCTTCCATTCGTGAACCTTCAAATTGTCCTGAGGAGAGGTGTGATACCTTAATGGTTGATGATGCTGAGGTTGATAGGGTTGTTGGATTCTCTTAGGTAGAGGGAGTTGATCGTTATGTTACCTTGCTTCATGATTCTTTTGGGATGAGGGAGTTGACCTAGTTCAGGTTGTTTCCGTTGTTGGAGGTTTTGAGTTGCATGAGAGGGATTCTCATGTTCACAGGTTGTTGACACGCCTGCATGGGTTTCCTACCTATACTACGAGCTTGGCGTTTCAAGATTGATGAGTTGACTTATGTAGAATTTTATCTTTCTGACTTTGATAGATGTGATCCACTCGTCTTGGTCTTGTATGGAGATGTGATTATCTCTAAAGAATGTCCTAAACAACTCATGATGTGGTGTTTGTTGATTTTGGCTTGTGATGTTGACTTGAGGGATGTTGGAGTTTGGTAGGTAGCTTATGATCCAGGGTTATATTCCTCCAAATTCACAAGTGGTCAATGTTCTTTGGAGGTTTGAGATGTTGTAATAGCATCCTGCAATGGATGGATGGCAATTCCTTTTTAGGAGATAGTGGTTTATTCCAAGACTAAAACATGTATAGATTTGCAGGTCAAAGGTTTGGTGGAGTTGCAAAGGGAGTAAATAGGTGTTGGTGAAAAGATTTTTCTCGTAAAGAGGGAGTGTGAGCTTTCGGGGTTACTTCAAAAGTGTTTACACCATGTTTGGGGGTGTTTCATAAGATTTGGGGTACATGGTGTGTGATTATCTCCTGGATGGTCCATGATGGATTTGTACATTGGAGATAGTTCACTCAGTGGTTGCTTGACCTTAGTTGGGTGCTTGCATGATTTTTTCCTTAGGGCATTGCAGATCTTCAGACAACTTGGTGAGATTCTACATGCTGGCCACATGAAGGAGCTTGCTTGCTTGGAGACTGCCCTGTACTAGAGGAGGAGCGTTTGGCATTTTGGAGGAGGGCATTGAGCCCTAGACAACATGAGCTAGCTTGGATGCTTGCATGGAGGCATGGAGTTGACTTGGGGACACCCAGGTTGCGATAGTGTTCATGCAGGATAAGTGGATCCAGTGGAGTACATGGCTTATGAGGAGTGTTGGAGTCCTTGGAGGCTTGGAGGAGGAGCATTGGACACATCTCATGGAGTGCCCTTGTGTTGGAGACTTGCTTGTGCATGACATCACCTTTGAGCTTGACATGTGTACCCTTGGAGTGTAGTGCTCCACATGTGGCTTTGTAGGTTGCTTGTAAGAGTTTAGCCCCACATATGTTTTGTTGGCCTCCCTTACGAGAACTCTCATATATATAGAGGAAGGAGAGAGTCCTTTCATAATCGTCATTCTTGTTCATTAATCTCGTGTTAGAAATGTGATTAAGAGGAGCACATTATTCTTCCTCTCTCTTGTGCATCTTCATTTGTACTTTATCTCTCCCGTCTTGGAGTCTCTAGGGTTTCTTGGAGTTTTTGGAGCATCATGAATACTAGGGTTATGGTTTCATCCCTTGGAGACTTGGAGATTAAGGTTTTGTGGTGAAACCCTAGGTTGTACTCGTTGCAAAGAAGAAGCGGAGGAGACGTCTTGCCTTGGAGGACATGCTAGTGTGTTGCTTGTTTGTTGGAGCTCCTTGGTGTGAGCTAGGGTTTTCTTGTTTTCCTTAGCTAGGGTTTTGGAGAGCTCAAGGATTGTACTAGCCTTGGGATGAGGCTATGTAGTTCATTTTTATACATATGTATTAAGTTTTCATCTGTCAAAAATTGTTCTATTGCAAATTTGATTTTCAGCCATCTATTTTTTCATGGTTTTGTAATTTCCAATGCTTGTATGTCTCACTGATTTGACATAAGTTAAGGCTGAAATTGTTAAGTGATTTAACATTAATATTGAAGAAGATAGGGCAGATTTGCTGCTATATTTACAACTGTCATAAAGTTAATTTCAGATCTGTTTTATGCATGATAATATTTCCCTAGAGGGTTGTAACTTGTTGGCACACTTTGGTATCTTTTCTTTTGAATTTCCTAGTGGATTGGGGTTGTTAAGAGGTGAAATATTGTCCGTTGTTCATGCTATTTTATTTATATTTCATAATAGCCTTGTTACCCCCCTCTCACCTAGGGGTAGCTAGAGGAGATCATGTGTCATGGTCCACAATGAAGACAATGATCCCAGAGATGATCATTAGCATTCTCCACAGATAGCAACGCCTCAGATGCCTCTCCTCTCTTGGAGCTCAACTCATTTCACTTGATCAACATGGCTCATCTGATGATGGTGGTCCAACACACATGAGGTACACTAGTCATTGTTTGATATAAAGTGTCACATTTACTGCATTAGGCATTTAAGTGAGGATCATGGGTTTAAGTCAGAGAATGGATCATGAGCTTAGAAGTTATGCTTTTTGCCTTGTTTCACCTTGGTGGCCATCATTTGTGTCCTAGTCCTATTCACTCTTGGGAAAAGGGGTACTACTTGGAAGCCTTAATAGGGGTAATGTACCGCTCCCCTCCATACTTAACACTTTTCATCTTGATTCCTCTCATTGTCCTATCTTTTGGTAATGTCTGTTACATTTACCCCAAAAAGGCCCGTGGTTCATTCTCTTATGAGAAGAAGGGCTAGAATGCCGAGGTTGATGCAACTGCAATAAAAAATGAAAAGAAAGCATGTTATAAAAGAGAGAAGAAATAATGGGATAATAAATGACCAAGTCAAAAGCCAAAGATTAGCTTGAGCTCTACCCTCTCGCTATGAGGCGATTGCTTAAAAGGAATTAATCCCAGTAAGAAAAATAATGAATGCTTGAAACTTGAAAAGGGGACTTGCAAAAGAAATAAAAGAATATCAAAAGGAAAGAAAGGGGTTTAGAATACACACACTGTCGAGGAAAGGGTATCTCAAGCAACAAGTGCTCCCTCTACAATGGTGCTCATGGAGATGGACGGAGCACAGTTACCTTGCATGTCAATGACTCCATGACCATGAAGTAAACCCCATGTCGCCTCATTCATTATACTTACACTTTGAAGGGTTTCACAGGAACTATCTCTCTACCTGGGTATTGGTACACCTAATAGGGTCTTTTGGTGGCCCTCCCATACCTAAACTTGGCCAATTGCATAAAGTCTTGAGCTAGTGTGAAGTTTGAAGAAGATACCTAATGTGAATTGCTTACGTGGATTTTGTATTAAGTGGTGGTTTACTTTGTATGATTCTAATGGCTCCTAAATATGGTAGTTGTTGGTTTTATCTGATTCTGTGGACTTTGTTTGATCATGATGCACCCTTGACATGGTCCTTGGAGGACGTTTTTATGATGATACCTAGGACTTTGTGCGTTGTGCAGAGGATGTTGCACACTTGATGCAGAGCTTTGGGCCATATGATGATTGGACATGCCCTGGGGCACCTCCCCACACCTGCTGGACCTTGGACGATGGACAAATGAGCTAGATGTTGCACATATATCATGATGTACCATTGAGAGGGAAGAAAGCCCCACAGACTGCATAGTGCACCCCTGAGCATTTTAAAGTTTGATTGGATGATGTTGCACTTGGAGATGATGGTACACCTCTTTGGAGAGGTTATGGAGCCCTCTTCACCTATGATGTCACACCTTAGCCCTTGGATGTTACATTTATGATGATGAAATCATGATTTGATGCTTGTTGGGCCGAACTGGCATGTGGGTATCCTTTTGATGATGAATTGGCACTTGATGGTGGCGAGACATGACTTTTGGGCCGAGAGATGTGACCTTTGACGATGCTTGCACCCTTTGATGAAGAGATGTGGCCTTTGGAGGCCCCTTTACCCTTCTAGAGCATGATGTCATAGCCTTTGGAGGATCAAACTCACACGTGTCACTTTTGAGGGACATTTTGATGTATTTTCACTTTATCTTTATGTTGGAGGCTATGTTGGGGTCGACCTTGACCTATCCACCTCATATCATGGATATTTTATGTTTGTAGGGGCTTTTGAGGGTTATAGCGCTATGGTTGCCACATATAAGAAGGCTAGCGCTCCCTCATTGTCAAATCATAACTCACACTTGTGGAGAATCACTTTTATTTGTCCCTTATCTTCTTTTCTCATCATGGAGTACTTATGCACACCTCTTGGAGAGTGAATTTGTGGATGCTTTGCTTGTTTTTGGTGGATGGTTCATGAAATTAGGGTTTCCTCATGCATAGCGACTTAGAATAGTAAATGTTCTTTCAAAGTAATTGTGTTTAGTCTTGGTATATTTAAATGAATGCCCTATCTAATTGTGGATAAGCTGCATGTTATCTTGTTTCCTTGGATAATTTTGTTGGAAAACCCTACAAGGATTGCAATTTTGCATCTCCTTCCTTGTTAATCATTTATCTTAAGCTTGTTAAATCATACAAGGTCAAATTTAGGGATTGTGATTGTACCTCCCCCCAAACTTGTCTTTGTTGGTAAGATTCTAGAGCTTGTGATTGTGCAACTCTAGGGTTTGACCTTGTTCCACCTTGGAACTCTTGCTAGAAGTCATAGAAACATAGGACGACATTAGGGATTGTGATTGTACATCCCCCTAATTGTTTTACTAGAGGATTAAACCTAGGGATTGTGATTGTACACCCCCTTAGAATTTAACCTTTGAAGTTTCTTTGCCTTTTATCCTCCTTGAAGGTTGCATTGAGTCCACATGCCCAAGGATTTAAGACAACACTAGTCTTTCTCTTGTTGCAAGTGATAAAAGACCCTAGTTAAGCTCTCTTTCTCTCTCAATGTCTTGTGCTAGCTTAGGACTAATTGCATTGCATCTTCGTTAAACATCATCCCTAACCTAACGTCTTGCATTTTAGCCTAGATTCATCATCTAGGATCATTATTGCTGTAATAATTGCATTTTCAGCCCTTAGGGCTCGTCATATTGCATCTAATTAACATAATTTAATGCTCTTTCTTTCAAGCAATCATTAGTCTATGGTTTGGTAGTCTTTATTTAATATTTGACATTGTTTTCCATTGCATTATTCCTGATTTTAGGACTGATTTATTACTGCTGTTGTAAACTTGTTACATGCTCAAGTATCTAATCTTTCATACAAGTTTTGTTACAGCCTTTATTTTTCTTTTGATAGCTAGTGTCTCGGGACATTTAATTTACCTTTCTAGCTTAATAAACATCATTGATGGCCTTAATAACACCCCTCACACACGCACAATCAATTTGCTTTCTCTAATCCATCTTAACCTTGCCCTTAACCTTGACCTAGCTAATCAAGCAACCAAGATAGGGGGCCATAGACTTGCCTTAGCTTTACTATAGGATCCTTTGAGGTTGCTAGAGAAGCCTCCCTTGTGTTGAATCTCTATCTTTCACTAAAACAAGGGAAGTACTTGCTTAGGTGATAGTGGCAATTACTTCCATATGTTACACTAGTCAAGCACCTTGTGAAGGCTTTGCACAAGTGTTAGATTTCATGATAACAAGCCCTAAGGCTGAAAATTCATAGGGTTAAGATTCGAGAAACCTCTAGGAAAGAGGTGAATTTTTTTGTGTTGCATTAAGTTCCCTAGTGCTTTTGTACTCCTTGCAAATTGCTTCTACTGCTACTTCCCTTCCCCTTCTTCTCAGGACACTAAGAAGCTTAGTGTCTAAACTTGTAACACTTAAAGCATTTCACATGGCTCAAACCTTTCTTCCCATGGTTCAAAGTTCCTTACGCTTGTTTCTTATTCTGACCCTTCAGGGATCCTCCATTCTTTTCGCTTTTCCTCACAATCCCAATGAGGGCTAGGCCTTGTGCTTCCTTGAAACTGGATGAAACTGTCTCTAATCTTGTCTCCTCTCCAACGAAGTCATCCCATAGTATCTCAAAAGTGGGTAACTTCTCACGAGCACAAATACACTAAACAAGTGATGCCATGATGGACCAAAGTCATCCAAAGAGATCTGAACCAGCTCACTCTCATTACTCTCTTCCCCGATGGGAGAGAACTGATCTCTCAACTCTGTGATCTTCATTAGATAGCTTGCTACAATATCGGTCTTGCTCATGCAGGTACTAGTGAGCTTGTTCCTTAGAAGCATTTTATGGGACATGTTGACACTTTGGTACAACACAACCAAGGCATCAAACATCTCCTTCATCGTCGTCTTCTTTGTGATGTGAGAGATCAAGTAATCCTTCACCGAATCAAGAATGACTTGCTTCGTCTTGGTTGATTTCTCCGTATATTTTGTCAAGTCCTTGGGATTAGCGGGGTGTGCAATCTCCATATCCACAATATACCACAGTTCAACTTCATCCAAGAGATTCTGCAACTTGCACTTCCACGGTACAGAGTTGGAAGTGACCTCCAACATGTGACACTCTCAAAGACCGAATTTAGCCATCGCTGCAACCCCTAAAAGCACACTTGAACAAACAGATCAAACTTAAAAGAAGTCAGATCTGCAACTTATCCTAGGTGTAGATTGCCTATCTCAGGACAGTAACAACCTTCCAATCACTAGAAGATCCTGTGCATCTCAGCCAACAATCTATCACAAGTTCGGATTTGCGTCACTCGCTAAAGCTTGGGCATCACACCCACTGAAACCCTCTGACAACTCCCTCTAACAGGGAGCAGCCCATTCCGTACATGGATTTGGAGGATTTTAGTGAATGTGCTTTAACACCTTGTTAAATTTCAAACCATGGTAAGCAGATTCTGCACTTAGAAAACATTAATCCTAAACCTAGGTAGCTTAAAATTCGAATGCTTCAATCAACACAACAAATTTGAGCTATGTTAATCTACAAAGACATACTGCTGGAAATTATGAATAGCTAAAACATGCTAAACATAACCACTCAAAATTGCAACTTTATTCTGTTTCAAGCTAGAAAGAAGAAAATTACAATGCATAAGCTCAAAACTAAAACTTGCCAATCAACCTTTTCTTTATAGAATAGGAAGAAGAGGGAAGATACAATGTATCTGGTCACATGCATGAAGAACCCTAGGTGACTTAGTCAAACCCTAACCCTAATTCAATCTGCTAGTGTTCCACTTCCCTCCTGCATGGATAGAAGTGCCAAAGATAGTGCGTCTACATTGGAGGATCACTGTGGCATGCATACATGCGCACTCTCCCTTGGGAGCTGCACCTTCATCAACTCCTCATGCAAGCACCCTAGCTGTCCTATGGATCTGCACCCTACTATAATGAGAGTAAGTGCATGCAAATATAAACTCCAAATAGAAAAGCTAACTAAAGTAGAACTGCTGTCTAAAAACGGAACTGAAAGAGGTTCTATCACTCACTCTCTCCTATATAACTCCAGTGCTGCTCTCAAGAACATTAGTTCTGTGCCATCACTCTGATCTGCTGCACCCTCATGCTGTTTGGACAGGAACCAACATCGTCTCTGCTGGAGCTGCTGTGCTATCAAGGATCCACTGTGTATGCTGGCTGCGCCCAGCTGTAGGAGAATACTAATCCAAGCAACCAGGTAAAACTATTAATATTACATGTAAGTTGTCATCATATAAATTGAGTATGGATTTTGGTAAATCAAATGTTAATATCAGTACAAGAGGCTTTCAGCTATTTTGATGAATTTGAGATAAGTTGTTTAAGGACGGAATCCCTATGTACATTTCTCAATGCATTCACAGTATCACTGTTATACATTGATCTCCAACATCTTTGATATCACTGTTATACATTGATCTGCAACATCTTTGATACTTGTTGGGCAATCGTTCCCTATATATTGATATGTCATTTAAAGAGTATGAGTACGAGTTAGCAAATTCATTTCTTCATGTAAAGTTGAAGATTCTTTTCCATATGTAGTCAATGGTGCAAGACTTGTGTACTATATCCTTCTGTACTTACGAATTGTAAACTAAATCTTTTGGTACCATCTTTCATAACTATTGTCATGAAGGGTAACCAGTTCTTTGATGCCTAGTCAACAACATGATGACTGTTACAGTTTATAACGGCCATCTTTTTTTATGTTATGATGATAGGTTAGCTTATATGATAAGATTTTTATTACCAGACGATCATGTAGATCTCTGTATTGAGCTGTATGGTAACACCGATTTGGATGTTTGAAATTTACAATCACTTCTTGTGCAGATACAGTGCGTTCTTGAAAGGAGGAGACAATGAGCACATTCTATCTCAAACAGGGCTGACAGATCAGTGAGTGCAGAGAGAACTCAAAATCTGGTGTGCATAATCATTTATTTGTATTAGTGAAAGTTATGATCTGCTGTTTAAGGAAGGTTCTGAAACTACTTTTGATCTTACTGTAGTTTGTTGTGTTCACTGGGTTTGTTACATGACAAGTAAAATGTGCAATCAGACTGCATAGGGTAACCTAAGAGTAGAGTTCCAAGTGCAGTCAAAGTTATATGCTGGTGTGCCTCTATTTAATTATGTTCTGAAAGAGTCGAACTATTATGAATTCTCTTATAATGATCTTTACTAAAATTTACCTTTCAAGTCGTAAGAAATCAGAAATAGCAATGGTTGTGTGCAGGACATCATTGAAAAGCAGTGGTGTTATGCAGATACCTGTGTTTAGTCTTTGTTTTCTGCTGTTAAGTGGGATGAATATCATAAACAGACTTGACACTCAGATTGAATCTAGGTAATAGTTAATTACAGAATGCATGGTGGCCCAGAATATGACATCAATATACAGGCTTAAAGAAAACTATATTTTTTTCGAATAAAAAGCTTCCTTTAACTATTAATATATTTTAGAACATATACATAAAATTCTTTTCACACAAAAAAGGGCCATGCATGCAGCCTTCTGGAGCACAGTCAAGACTCAAAACTCAAAATTGGGTTGTCTATAAACTAAAACACTCATCATATATGTCTAGACTCTAAATCACCCATCTGAAAGGATAAACATAAAAAGATAGGACATGGAGGATCCATGAGACGACAAACGAAGTGGCCCTAAGGCCAAGTAAAAACAAAGTGTCATGCTGCTGCTGCAGGAAGAAGCCCAACATTGGGTGGAGGGTCGTCATAATCATTGGGGGTTGCCCCCCAACCCGTACTAGTCAGCTCTGCCTCGACAACTATATGGTCCCACTCATCACTGCCTGACTTGGGAGGTTTCTGAGATTGAAGCGCCAACATGGGAAATTATCATTGTTCTAGACAGGTGGAGGAGGCCAGTTGTCCCTCTTTTCCCCTCTCTCCCCGAAAACCCTTCCAACTTGATGATATGGCCAACCCTTGAATCTTTGCGTCTCATGGGAGCAAGCAGATCTGGCTGGGGAAGTGTCTAGTGACTCCCTACTCATTTAGCAGGGCATGCCTCATCGAAATTCCAACAGCTAGTGCAGACGGTCCATCTCGATCTTTTTCACCTATAGCATGATCTGCAAGGACATACTTGTACGTATTAGGGAGTTGTCAAATCAGCATCTCACAACCTCCTTATTAAATAACACTTAATTCCATTTCTTCCACATGAAAAACAAGATTTCAACATGAATTATTTGCCAAGAAATATGAAATTCTACAGTGCAAGATAATTTGTTTCCTAGGAGAGTTGTCCCCTAGGGAATAGAGGTGGGTAAAAACTAGCAACAAAATGACTCACCCCAACACCCAGGCAAAGTTGGAAAGGGCACAGAGCCAGAAAAGGTGTTTTAGTGTTTGAAGCTGATTACATTGTGGGCAGTGAGGTCTTTGAACTCCTAGGAGAGTGTCCTATCAACATGTGGGTCTCCTATAGTTAAAGGCCATGCAAAAAAAGTTTTTCTAGGTTCCAACCTATGTTGCATGGGGACCTAGGTTTTGGCGTTTTGGGGATTTGGGGACCCATAGGAAACATCCCCAATATGCTGGGGACTTCGTCGGGGATTCGGGGACTTGCTGGCCATACCCAAGATGTTCCAGGTAGATTTCAGGGATGGTCTGGGCAGATTTCTGTAATATCCCCTCTAGGACTGCTGCTATGTTTTAGGTGTTTACTTGGTTCAGAACTTTCGTCAAAAACTTTGACAGCATGCTCTGATACCACTGTAATAACACTCCTAATTGGTGATGTGAATTTCTTCTTGCTGCTGTTAAGTTTTAGTGGTTTCTAGGCTTAGGATTTTTGTCAAACACTTGACACACAAACTGTAAGATCCCTTTAATAACTGCTGATATGTTTGGTACTTTATTGCTGATGGTTTTAGTGCTGATTTGGATCAAGCATTTTGTCAAACAGTTTGCTGTTACACCAATCTCCATTGTAGAACCCCCCATTAGTGACTGCTGTAGCTTATTACTGATGTAAGACTTTTGTCAAACACTTTGTTTGCATACTCTAAACCCTCTGTAAAGACCACTTATTGCTGCTGTTATAATTTTGGTTTAGTTACTACTGTGTTTATGGTGTTGGCATAGAGTTTTGTGTGCCACAAAGAGCTGCCATTAAATATAATATATATGTATACCAACAAGAATGTAAATGAACAAACTCAACAACTACATAACAGATCTAGGCATATAACTTAGCCAACTAAGTACAACAACTGATAAAAACCAAAAATCAGATCTGATACATTCATGGGCTGACCTGTTACAAGGTTTTAGCTACAGTTGGAGCCCAGGTTGACTCCTCCAATAAAATGCTGCCCTTTCACACAGCAAAAACGCCCTCTACAGCCTCCCTAAACAGAGTACGGCCTGCAGCAATGAATGACAGCCCAAATAGATGGAAATTGGCCCTTCTACAACAAGCTAGGCCCCCAACAGAAAGAATACGGCCTCCTTGGGACAATGACGCCCCCAACACAAGAAATATCAGCTCCTCCAAGCCAACTCAGCATCTACCAACAAGGAACACGGCCCACACAACAGATAAACTCGGCCAGTCAAGGAAATAAGGTACCATACAGCAAGAAACTTGGCTACTGTAGAAGAACTCGGCTGCTATGAAAGGAAACTCGGCCTCCACTCAGGAATTCGGCCTACACAAGAAAGAACTGGTCTCAACTCACACAAATCGGCCTCCAAATAATATCTCAGCCTGCATAAGAGATAATGTGTCTTCTTCAAACCCCAGACTACTGTAAAAAGATGGATCTACCTACTCAAGATGAATGCAAGTGGAAGATTTAAATGATCTTCCCCACCAATGGCTAAGGTGGAATCTTTCACCACCGAAACCTGATAAGCTAGGGTGGAATCTTTCACCACCGAAACGAATCCACACAAGGGTTTCCTCCAAACCCCAAAGGGTCCAAGAGCTCTCCAAGTCAATATCAGAAATAATCAGCAACATAATAAGAGGAAATGAGCCCATCTCTTCTTTACACCCCTTTCACCTTTTTTCCCCCAAGTGACTTTTTAATTCATCTTTAATATTTTCTCCTAAAATCACTTTATTAATTTAATAAACCTTTTTACTTCAAAAAGTGATTTATTTGACTTTAAAGTATCATTTCCAACTACTGAAAGTCACTTTTTCATCATCTCAACATTTAGAGCTTTTCCTCCCGGTTCCAACGAGCTATTACACTAAGGTACCTCTCTTAGATAATTTATTAAAATGACACCCTTACTGAAATCCATTAATTAATGCTCAATAATACTCCCAAATTACAGGAATGGTCGAAATGCAATGGAATCGAAATTTGATTGTGCAGGAATGATCCCAATGATGAAAAATGATAAGCAGACCTTTGAAAGCATCAAATAGCTCCTCTAAACCCCTTGAGCTCACTGGTAATATCCAATTACCACTTTGATCATGCTGACACAAACCCATAAAGTCATCTCCAACTGCAGAGCAAGGGAACCTGAAATTGGGAACATTGCAACCCTCACTTCCCAAAGATTGCTTGTCCTTTGGTAATGCCATCACAACCATATGATCAATAGGTTGAACCAAACTGAAATTGAGAATGATTCCAGGGTCCCAAACCTACCGGGAAGATATGAAACACCCTCTGCTCAAAGCACTGTCCTACCAAGTACTAACACAAGTGGCCACCTGAATACTACTGATAAGTAGAGCAATCATATACTTCAAAGACTTGGTCAACCCCTCAGAGAATTGCTCTTCCAGAGAACCACTCCAATGTACCATAGGAGCAAACGCTTGAAAGTAAAAACTGTCTCTCTCATCTATATCAGTCGCTGAACTGCCAAACCTTGTAATTTCAGGGTTCCAAACTAATCTCAGAAAGGAACCATCATGCTAACATTGCGCTACTCTGATCATAATGGTATGACCATCGTACCTAGAATGCATCCTCCTCTCTTGTAACCCCAAGTTGAAATACCTGTAAGGGATGAACCCACTACCATGAACCATATCCTGCAAAGGCATCTTAGTGAAGTCCAAGTCTGCAAATCCATTGCCAGACTTGATCTTGGGTATCAGAAGAGAAAATCTATCCTGCCATCTCGAATAAGTCTCGACATCTCCTTTCATGACATCCCAATAATGAAGCAGACCCATCACTATCATAACTCTGTTAATCATCATCAAAATTTGGGGCAATCTACTAATTAGATGAATTCCCGGGCCCCACAGCCAAATTAAAGGTCCACCATCCCCAATACCTACTGACTCCCGCTGTGCTACTCTGGTAACCATGGGAATCCAAATAAGCCAAGTCTTTGATTCCTCTTTTTGTATGCAACCATCTGGTGAAAACAAGGTACTAGGAATCAACTTCGTGCCTAATAATCTGCACCACTTAGGCCGAAATGCATTGAGTAATCCCCTGTCCCAATCATTGACAGTGTGCTCAGGAAACCCATAGAGTCTAGACACCTCCCTGTAAAACAACTCTGCCATCCGTGGTGCCTCATACTCTGATGGATTCACGAAGAATTGTGCCAACTTGGTCCACTGACCATCAATGATGTAAATACAATACTTTCCATACACCATTAGTAGACCTGTGATGAAATCTGTCGACTCACTCTCCCACTTCTGTTTTGGAACGAGTATAGACTGCGATAATCCTAATGGATGGATGTGTTCTGACTCTTTTTGCTGACAAGTCATGCACTCACTCACATGTCTCAACACATCGTCCTCGAGGCCCTTCCATGAGAACCTCTCTCTTATCTTGTTAAATTTACATGCAGCAGCGAGAGCCATTCTCCTGGAGGATGGCCAAGACCCTAGACGAGATCTAGGGCCCTCAGTGCTCTCCTGGGGTATGTGGTCTGGGAGCAATATTGTTGAAGACCCTAGGTTTGTAACCAGGGCCCCTGGTTTGTAACCAGGGTACCCATGCCATGGGCATGGGAGTCTTGGTTTGTAACCAAGCAGTGGAAGACCCTAGGTTTGTAACCAGGGCCCCTGGTTTGTAACCAGGGTACCCATCCCATGGGCATGGGAGTCTTGGTTTGTAACCAAGCAGCTGAAGACCCTAGGTTTGTAA
>ML779373.1:0-68037 GCA_009831015.1 Picea engelmannii
TCTTCGTGCTTTGGTTGTTTCAACACTTCAACCTCTGCCTTCCCTTGGATCTTCCAACCCGTTGACATGTATTCCCTTCGGATCCAAACGATCCAAATTCGTTCCAGCCCTTTGACTCTCCGCGCTTCGGGAATCTCAAGTTTCAAACCTTGAGAGATTCTCTCTCTTGTGCATGCGAACGTTAAGGCGCATGCACGTTCCTCTGGATCCAATCATTGTTGATCCTCTGCGCCCAGATCCAATGGATGGGATTTGTTTTTCTCTCCTGCGCTTCCTTTTGTTTTATGAATGTAGATCTAATGGTCCAAGCTCCTTTCCACAGCCTATCTGATGGTTGTTGTCACTCTTCCTCCTAAGCTTTAGACTTCTCCCGACTTGGAAGACTTAGTCCACGTCCAAAGATCGTGACCTTTGAAATTCCTCCTGCGAACCCGACTCTTGGTCTCGCTTCGTCCTTGTAGCGTTACCTCTTCTGAGCTTTTGGACTTAGAATAAGTCCACCTCTACATAGTCTCTGTGTTATCCCTTCAGATTTTGGTCTCCTCGAATACTTCGATCTACCATGCACACTTTGCATTTTGGGATTTCATCAAACTTAGATCCGAAGTATTTCTTGAAAATAAATGCTTCTCACCCTCTTGGCATTCTTCTTATTGATGCACTCCTCGCAGATCTTTCCTCAAAGAGTATTCTATAACTTTGTTTCTCCCATACTTGACATGGAGTTCTTCTATGCACACTTGCACTAGCTCAATGCCCACCCGAGAGAGCTCTACAGAGTTCTCAGTAAATCTAGTTCTCTCTGAACTTGATAAAGAGTTCTTCCCATGCACTCCTTCCACTTGTTCAATGCCCACCTGGAAGAGATCTACAGAGCCTTTAGTATTTCTGTCTCTATGTGGCTTCTCTTTACAGTCTTACCTCCAAGGTGTTCAGCAACCTTGAGGTTCCTCTTTGAATTCATGATCACTCTGATGCGCCCTCCTGGCACATTCTTCCCTGACTCCGCAGAGTTCAAATGCGCACTCCTTACGCTGGTTGCAGAACTTCCAATGTTCTGTTGTACAGTCCTTGCATGGCATAAAGAACCCAGAATGATACAACAAACTCAAACAAATATAGAGAAATCTATCTTCCTACTGTAAATGAAATTTATCATACATCTACAACATTTATTCATAAAATATATAAACACGTGAACAACAATATGCAGGAAAAATTGCTTTTCTATTATCTATGTGTGTCTATACAGATGTTTACATAGACTAGACTATAACAAATTCCCAGTTCTTTCAAGCTCTCTCTCTCAGAACTATTCTACCTCCTAAGGCCTCTTTACCCAGATCTCTCTATCATTCTTCCTTCTATGAAATTTGATACAAGATCTCCTTACAAAAGAGGGGCTCTGTGAGCTTGTCCTCTCTCACCTAACCTCATCTATTACATTGAAGTTTTCATAAATGTTTACCCAGACCTGACCAGGATCTGGGCCTGCTACAAGCAACCTTTTAAATGAAATCCAACCACTACCTGTATAAAGGAATGGCTCGACATTTGCAACCTTACAACATAGAAATTCGTATAGGATTATTTCAAATTAAAAAAAAAAATGGGAGGTTTAATGCCTCTCCCTTTCTCCATTGCGCATTTGCGTGTTGGCGTGTTGGCACGTTTACTGAGGTGGAGCGATGCTCTTGCATCATACTCCCCTCCTGGTAAAAACATGAGTTCATGCTCATGAGATCCTCTTCTCCAGTGTTGAAATCCTCCTGGATCCCATATTCTCTTATGGAGTTGTCCTCCAACTCCTCTCCAACTATGGTGTTGCTATTGTTGCTTATTCTTTTGTTTCTTCCCTACTGCTATGGCAAGATATCCTCTGCTCAACTCCCTTTTGCTGACTACTTCTTGCATTGACCTCAACATCAGTTTCCTTATCTCTTCTATCACCCTGTCCAGCTGCTCCAGTGGCTGGTTCTCCATATGCAATCTTCTCAGTGGGTAGATCATCATGATCCCTCATGTCATTTTCAGTGGGTAGATCATCATGATCCCTCATGTCATTTTCTTCTCCTGTGGAATTAACTTTCCATTCTATTGCAGACTCCAGTTTTGCAGTCTTGTCTCTGAGCTTCTGCTCCGTTTTCTCCTCTGACAGATTAGCTTCTGCCATTTCTCCTTGTGTTGGCTCAAGTCCAACTTCTTCCAGCTACTCTTGGGGCTAGTATGCTCCTCCATGTGTCTCCAACTTATCTTGTTGGATCTGCAATATTTGCACCATTAATCTTCTCTCTATGGCTTCCAATTCATCATACAGATCAGCAAAGTCCATGATGTCTGCTTACTCTTCTAGGGCAGGCTCCAATGCTGCAGTCATCTCTGTTTCATCTTCCTGGTTGAAAATTTTGAGCAATTCGCCTGAATTCCCTTCTCCTTCTGCTGGGGTAGACATCAGTGTCTTCTCCATTTCTTCATATTCTCCTTGGGTAGCTTCTGATATCTTCTCCTTCATCATGACATTCATCATTGGTTGTCCTTCTTCTGATGTTTCATCTACAACACATGTTCTGGCCTCAATTGGGCTATCTGGTACGAATATCTGAATTCCCCAAATGATCAGAATTCTCCTTTGATCCTCCTCCTTTGTGATGGAAGTAATCAACTTCTCATCATATTCATTCACATGGTCTGCAAACCCACATGAATCTTCATCTATCAGCACACCTTGCTGACCTGAACTCACTTTTGAGCTCTTGAAACTTTTCGATAGTCTCATTTCTTTCTCCCTTCCCACCTGACAGTCTATGAGATCAACCGATCCCATCTCATTGCCCACTTGGCAATCTGAACTTTCATCACTACTCCCCTGGCAGTATACGAGACCTCTGTTTGGTCTCTTTCCATTGCCCACCTAGCAACTTGAAAATCTATTTCCACCCACCTGGTAGTTTATGAGATCTTCATCTAATCTCTTCTCCTCCTCGTTGTTGAGATTTATCCCAGTCTCTAGTTCACAAATGTGAATCAGTTCCTCCTCTGTGTCACTGAGGTTTTCAGCATGCCTTAGGCACGTTCTCATCAACCTTCACAGTTCTCTGGCCAACAATTTCTTTACTGGCCACTTTGCCTTCTTCTTCATGGGCCATTCATACACCCAATGTGCTTTTGCATCCTGTTGCAATTTAAATGCAAGCTTCTCCATCCTCGCTCTTATCTCAACGAGCTCTAGATCCATTTATGGATTGCATTTCTGTTGGCGGCCTTCTTTTAGACCACATCCATGGCCTTTAGGAACCATTTCCACCTCTTTCCTTCCCTCTTGGCAAGTCTATGGATTACTCTTCATCCAAGAGCACCTCCATCTACTCTTACATCTCACCCAACTGTTTAAAAAAATTTTGTTGCATCCATGCAACAACCTTCTTACAGAGCATCAGTACTCTTCCCTCCTTTCACCTGTTTTCTACAGGCAAACTCCTGTTTACGATACCACCTGATGTTATCAGGTCATCTCCTTTCACCATCTCTCCTTTATCTGTTGTCTGGAAAAAAAATAACGACCTCCTCCTCTTTCTCTTTCGCCTGAAATTTATAGATGAAAATCTTCTTTGATACCACCTAATGGTGTGTATCAAACTATATCCTTTCTCTTCTCTCTGCTATAGAAATAAACAATATGAGCTTTGATACCACCTAATGCAGCCCCCCTCCCCTTCAAGGTTCTGCGACCTCCCGGTCTCTGGATCGTTCTAAGTGTCGAGTCGGATTGACTTTGCAGGCTCATGAATGAACCCATAAATTTTACACAGGCCCCTTTTCTTCCTTTGGCGCAAGTCTTGTGATACCCACACCTTCTGTCTGCACGTTCCAACGCTCTTTAGTTCACAGGTGCTAGCTCCTCTTTAATATCCCCTTCTTCATATGTCCCTAGGATGTGCCCTTGTGCTAATAAGTGATTGCGGGCGCGGTCAAGAGTGGTTTCCAACCAACCCACTTTTCTCCCCACAATTCTTCTCGTGCTGACACGTACCCTGTCACTAAAATAGTGGTTGAAATTGTGGCCCAGTCAACGAATATTATTGTTTGAGCATGTCCTGGCCCCACAATCCATTCTATCTGTCAATCTATGCTCCTTTGGCGTTGCCTATGATCGACAACTATTATCGATCTTCGTTCCGCTCTTCTTTCCTCCTTCCACGCGTCTCCACAGATCTCTACGATCTTTCGACACATAATCCATTCGAATCAACGATTTTTGTTGACTCCACCTTTCCGGACTTCAGGAGTTTCAACTCTCAAACTCCACTCTCCTATATATGGAAATCTCTCGGAGTGGAAGATCTGTTGCCACCTATCCCCTTGAATCTACGGCCAAGATCTCCTTCGTGAGTCCAGCCTTCGGGAATCTTGATTCTCACTTTCACAATCTCCCTTTGCTAAGCTCCCTCTTCGCATGTGACTTTGGACGATGTCCTCACATGAGCACATGACTCCCTGGTAAAGCTCATGCACCTCCAATCTCATAAATATTATGGGACAGTCGATCTCTCGATATTGATGGTATCCTGGATTGACAGTTCAGACCTATCCTCTCCAAGTTTAATGACCAGATCTCTTTGCGATTCCAGACTTTGGGATTTTGAAGTCTCAATCCCTTGCTACCTCTGTGTGGAAATCTTCCAGAATGAAAGATCTTACGACACTTGTCCCTTTAAATGTGTGGCCAGGATCTCCTCCGCTATTCTAGCCTTCAGGAGTTTCAAGTCTCAAATCTTCGCCTCTACTGACTGGATATCTTTCGGAGTGGAAGATCTACTAACACGTATCCTCCCCAATCAACAGTTATGCTCCCGCTTTAGGACTTTGGCCTCCTCAACCAAATCAACGGTCCTTAGACTCCCTTCTCGATCAACGATCAAGATCTTGTCCGGGTCTTCGGACTTCTCCTCCTTCGTTTTCTTCCGGAGTTCTAGATCTGGTGCCGCGTGTCCTCTTTCACATTGATGGCTCTCGTCGCTTCGGATTTCTAGGCTTCAGAAATCTCAAATGTCAAACTCCTGCCTCCCCATGGCTTTTATCCGGAGTTGATCATCCTTTGTCGCATGTCTCCTCCTCGAATCAATGGATGAAGTTTACTTTGGGTATTTACCCGGAGTGCATGGATCTATGTCGTGTATCCCTTGATCTGACGGCTATGAATCGCTCTGGAACTTGACTTGGAGTTCACATATTTCCTCCATGTCTCCTCTTGATCTGGCGGCTACAGATCACTTCGGGACTTTACCTGAATTTCTCAGATCTTTGCCATGTCTCCTCTCCTCGTCCTACGGCTCAGATTCACTTCGGATGATCTAACGAATCAAAGCTACTTCAGCTCTCCGAACTTCAGCTATTTCAATTGTCAAACTGAAACTCCAGGGTAACTTTCCCCGAAGCTCACGATCTGGTGACAAGTGTCCCCTTGTAGATCGACGGATCTCGGCTCTTCGTGCTTTGGTTGTTTCAATACTTCAACCTCCGCCTTCCCTTGGATCTTCCAAACCATTGACACGTATTCCCTCTAGATCCAACGGTCCAGATTCATTTTGGTCTTTCATCTCTCCACGCTTCGGGAATCTCAAGTTTCAAACCTTGAGAGATTCTCTCTCTTGTGCATGCGAATGTTAAGGCTCATGCACCTTCCTCTGGATCCAACAATTGTTGATCCTCTGCACCCAGATTTAATGGATGGGATATGTTTTTCTCCCCTATGATTCCTTTTGTTTGTTGGATGTAGATCTAATGGTCTAGGCTCCTTTCCACAGCATATCTGACGATTATTTTCCCTCCTCCTCCTGAGCTTTAGACTTCTCCTGAATTGGAAGACTTAGTCCACGTCTAAATATCTCGGCCTTTGAACTTCCTCCTACAAACCCGACTCTTGGTCTTTCTTTTCCCTTGTAGCGTTACCTCTTCTAAGCTTTCGAACTTAGAATCAATCTGCCTCTACACACTCTTTGTGTTATCCCTTCTGAGTTTGGTCTCCTCGAAGACTTCAATCTCCCATGCACACTTTGCGTTTTGGGATTCCTCAAACTCACATCCGAAGTATTTCTTGAAAATAAATGCTTCTCGCCCTCCTGGCGTTCTTCTGCTCGATGCACTCCTTGCAAATCTTTCCTCACAGAGTATTTTGTAACTCTGTTTCTCCCGAACTTGACACAGAGTTCTTCTGTGCACAATTGCACTGGCTCAATGCCCACCTGGAAGAGCTCTACAGAGTTCTCAATAAATTTAGTTCTCTCTAAACTTGATAAAGAGTTCTTCCCGTGCACTCCTTGCACTTGCTCGATGCCCACCTGACAGAGCTCTACAAAAACTTCTGTAGTTATGTCTCTCTATGCCTTCTATGCACAGTCTTACCTCCAAGGTGTTCAACAACCTTGAGGCTCCTCTTTGAATTCATGATCACTCTGATGCGCCCTCCTGACACGTTCTTCCCTAACTCCGCAGAGTTCAGATGCCTACTCCTTGCGCTGGCTACAAAAATTCCAATGTTCTGTTGTGCACTCCTTGCATAGCCTAAAGAACCTAGAATGATACAACAAACTCAAACAAAGATAGATAAATCTATCTTCCTACTGTAAATGAAATTTATCATACATCTATAGCATTCATTCATGAAATATATAAACACATGAACAACAATATGCAGGAAAAACTTATTTTTTATTATCTTTGTGTTTCTATACAAATGTTTACATAAACTGGACTGTAACAAAGTCCTAGTTCTCTCAAGCTCTCTCTCTCAAAACTATTCTACCTCCTAAGGCCTCTCTACCCAGACCTCTCTATCATTCTTCCTTCTATGAAATCTGATACAAGATCTCCTTACAAAACATGGGCTCTGCAAGCTCATCCTCTCTCACCTAACCTCATCTATTACATTGAAGTTTTCATAAATGTTTACCCGGACCTGACCAGGATATGGGCCTGCTACAAGCAACCTTTTAAATGAAATCCAACCACTACCTGTACAAAGGCATGGCCCGACATTTACAACCTTACAACATAAAAATCTGTATAACATTATTTCAAATTTAAAAAAAATGGGAGGTTTAATGCCTCTCCCTTTCTCCATTGCGCATTTGTGTGCTAGTGCATTTGTTGAGGTGGAGTGATGCTCCTGCATCACTATGTGTAATCTTTCTATCGATCTAAGGGAATTAGAAAATGAACTTTTCAACATACAAATCCGGGATGAAATCAACGTGGCCCCTTGAGAGGCTACATTGAAGAATGGGTCCAAAGGGAAATGGAGCAGGTTGCCAACGAAGGGCAACAAGAAGTTGGCACGATTCCAGTAGTCGTCGATGACAGCAATAAAAATGCATCAACAAGCAAATAGAAAAAGGGGTGATATGTACCATCAATGTAAGTCTATACTGATCACATCCTTATTTGCTTATCAATCTAGTTATTCCACCTTTTTAAATAGAAATGTCTAGCCAAAGATTGATACCTTCCAATTTCTTCTTTTCAGGTCTTGCTCCCTATCGTCCCCCACTTCTTCTTTCCACATTCCTATTTCTTGAACATATTTCTCTTATGGTCCGCGGGAGACCCAATCCCAGTCTATATGAAAAATGCATTTAAATTTCCAGGAATATGTAACAAACAATATTATTTTTTGATATATTTCAAATAAAACTATTTTTATCTCCTTTTATATTTATGTGCTCATAAATTTTTATCTTCAACTGTGTTGAATGTCAAGAAATTGTGTTTATTGAATTTGAATGTAACTTTATATGTGTCTTGTGTGTTTTATCTTTTTCTCATCCATATCTTTTTTTCTTTCTATGCATATAACTTTATTTGTCCTTCACATATAGAGACACACAAGCTAGATGATCTGTGAAAATTGTACTTAACTCTAACCAGTCAGAAGTACACAGATATCATTATGAATGAACTTTATAAATACATTGAAGAGATAAAACATGCAAGGTAAGAACATAAATTAAAAGCAAGATGGATTATATACTTTCAAAAACTAAATGGGGCTCTAGAGGCCACATGTCATTTTTTGCATGGATACCACATGTGCTTCATGCTGCTTGTCACATCTCCACTACAGTTTCCATTTCCCTCCAGTACTTTTCCCCCATCCCTATGTCTTTATTCCCAATTCAACCCGACAGAAACTGTACTACCATGCAACACTTGCTTTTTATAATGCCTGCAAGATAGATATATATACATTCTAATTTCTAAATTATATATATATATATATATATATATATATATATATATATATATATATACTAATCCAACATATAAAACTATTAACTAAAGGTATAAATATAAATATAAATATAAATATAATATTCATTAATAAATATAAAATGTAGATAATATTAAATATAACTCAACCTTATGGAACTCACCATTCAACATCAACAATTCATGAATATCTTTTCCATATGAATATGTTGTTGAGAAACTTAATTCTAGCCTGACCCAATGTTCTAGAGTTGCAATGTGTGAGCTTCTAGAATTATTCATAGATATCTTGTGCATATGGATACATTGTTGAGAAAATTTATTCATGAGTTGCAATGTGTGAGTTTTTGGAATTATTCATAGATTGGTGTTATGGGGGACAACACATTCTATGCTATGTTTAACTGTTTTTTTGTAAGGACAATGAAATGGAACTTTCATATTATTTATTTTATTATTTCAATTCCTATCAAGTAATTAGGATTGTGATTTAAATTTGAGGTAAATCACAAAATGTTATATTTTTTTTAAAAAAAGTATATTTAGAATTTTTTATTTGTAAAAAGTGGTCCGAATAGTAAGATATTATATTTTTGGAGAACCGATATGGAAATTGGTCTCTGGTTTGAAACTACGTTGATTCTCACACCATGAAATTTAAGATTTATTTTGACAATGTATATTTAACAATTAGATTGTATTTTTGGAAGATAAACATATTTTCAAGGACACAAATTGGAATACAATATTAATGTTAAATTTGACTTTTATTTTTCAAGTACCATATTCATTTTGACACCTTCTATTTTAAAAGTCTATGCTTGGAGTGGGACTTGGAATCTATTTTGTTGTTATTTTCAATAAGGGTTGCATAACAGTTTACTCCCTGCCATACAAGTTTGAAATTGAAAATATATAAAGACATACAAATTTGAAATTAAAAATATATAAAGACACAATGCCTTCATAAATAAAAAAAGACAATTATGCTTACATTAATCCTAAAAATATAGTTTATTCATAATAAGTAAAGGACAATTCTGCCCATAGTACTCATAAAACACTTTACCAACAATTTACCAAGGTCTCTTCACATAGTTTTATTAGATGCATATAGATTTTGCTTTTTGTTATGTCGCTTCTCCAAAATTTTGTAGGTGTTTTCACAGTGTTTATATATGGAATTCACCATAACACCAAAGAATGACCAAGGCTTATGCACCACATCAATAGTTTTGTGATAATGAGCACTCCAACAAAGCCTCGGAAATTTCCTCTGACAAAATTTCACACCTAGAAAATTACTCTTCCATGTGCTTAGGCTACAGATAAGATTCTTTGAATCATATTTAGGGTGCACTTATTGAGATATCCATATTTGTACTATGATGTCAATTTGGTGCTAGAAGCTATATATAAAGACATATTATTATTATTAGTAAAATTCAAGTATAAGTAAGAAAAAATAACATTGCAAGGTAGTGAAGAAAAATAAACGTCTTCATAATTAGGTTTTCTCTATTTTAGTTTGATTTGATAACTTTATAAATGCTTACAATTAGCTTTCTACAAATTCGAGGCATATTAAAATAAGTCAAATAATGTAGTCCATGGACTTAGTGTTCCAAGGGATATATTATAGTTAATATACATAAGTTTTGTCATAATATACATAGATTTTGACAAAACCTAACATTTTTGAACAAATATTTCCGGACTTAGTGTTCCAAGGGATATATCATAGTTAATATACATAGATTTTGACAAAACCTAACATTTTTTAACAAATATTTCCGGGTATTTTTTCCATCTTGATGATTATAGTATATCCCCAAAAGTGCATCAAAAACTAAACAATATGTAAAAGATACATGACATTTATCACATAGGGACTATGTGAACAACCACAATTATCTGTTGTTAAGAAGCATATAACAACCTTGCATGTTTTTTCCTGGTAAATAGAAAAGACAAAGCGATCCTACAACGTCATATGAATGTGAGAAAATGTGTTAGTCTTACTGTAACTATATTCAGTGTACAACTGTGAGAAATGAAAATCAACTAGTAAAGTTTGATCATCTTAGAAGCAAATATGAATCCAAACGAAAACACGATGTAATCTCTCAAGGCAAAGAGCTAAACTAATGCAACCAATGAAATTCCTTCAACCCTTCGAAGCAGAAATGAGTCGAACACAACTGCTCAAACTTTTGTCCCCTCTCAAGCTGATGAACCAATTGATAGCCCTGTGAATTTTTAATCAGTTCATATTCTATATCTCGAGAACAGCCAGGCCAATCTTCTTTGATATTTGATTGAGATTTATTTTGCACAAAATCATATTGAATCAAACTATCAAACACAATGGTGCAATATATTAACCATGGAAAGAAAATGACTTGGCCTCGGTATTTGTGTGCTCGAAGGAAATCCAGCAGTGGATGCATGCTTTCTTTATCATGAAATAGCCTTAGGACAAATATACTATTATGTGAACTTCAAAAATTTACCTTTGAAAATCCAACAAAACCTGTTAAAAATGAGTTACATGACTATTTTTTTCACTGAATGGTTGTCAATATTCAACTATATGTCATGTCAAATTCCCAACAAAATATTTGAAAATATAACATAACATAACGTTAAATAAACCGACCTGGATCTTTGAAACCCAAAGCTGAGCATTTAAACTCGATAAATTGATCAATCTAAACATTAAGAGAAAACAATCCAAGGTTGCTCGTCCCGTTGCCAGAGATTGTAGAATTCCTAGCAGTGGCTCCCGAGGAGGAAAAGTTGACTCCATGCTTAAAATTAGAGCCTAAAGACTTAAAAAATGGATCCACAAATCCATACCCCAAACCCTGAGTTGCTAACAGATAGAAGGTAAGAAAGAAAAAACATTTACGAGTGACCCCTAAGAACTTGCACATTCATTCAGAGCTAAATAAATAAACCAGAGGAATGATGAATCATCCCATCTTACATATAAAGTCGATAAGATTAAGCAACAACTGGAATTTAGAGAACGCCATAGTTCTGGCCATTTTTTTTGGAGAGCATATTTCTTCTGAGGAGTTGTAGAATTTCTCTTATTATATAATGGAATTGTCTTGTCTTCGAGCTTGAACGGTCACGGACAGGAAAAGGACTGGCCACAGTAATGCCGACAGAAGTTGCGATACCACATGAAGATGTTGATGGGAAATCAATAAGCATCGATGACGTAGCCGAGCATATAATTCACCGAGGTGCACTAAATGCTTATTATTAGTTTCAGACAACTAATCCGTCCGGCTGAGTCAATATCGGTACGGGTCAATGTGGCCTCCCTTCGATTTTTAGTCTGAGACTTACATGCAGGCCCAAGACAATCTCCTACCCTACAAGGCCAGGTGAAAGACCCGCCTCCTTGGATAATAATTTGACTTACCCAACTTTCGTAATTTGCGTATGAATGTGCTCAACCAATGTTCTGCGCTGTGTAAGTTCGGTATGGGAGCCTGCAAATGATCGACTACAATGTGCAACGACTGTAAATTTAATTAACATGAAAGAAACAAGGAGGAATTTGTGTTGTGTTGTGTTGTTGTAGTAGACACATTATTAGATGCATAAGATAAATAAACATTTTCAAAACTTCATAAGTTTCCAATTTAAATTTATGCATATATTGCATGACATTGCATTGAATGTAGTAATCTTTAGCGTTGGAATGAAAAAAAAGGAACCCAAAAAAAGTTAGGAATTATTTGAGTACAAAGTCTGCTTACCATGGTTTAAGAAAATTTAACAGTGCCCAAAATATATGTTAAGGAGTATGGAAGGGCATATTTTTTGTTTAAGGAATTGCTTCGAGAAACATGACCCAAGGATGAGGCAAGCACTGTATAACATGGAATTTCTTTGGCTTAGGTGCCAGGTCTAAGGGGTGACTATGACACCAAAATTACCTTCATCCATTTTTTGAGACAGGCCACATCAAGAATGGAACCTTGGTAAACTGTTTAAGAATCATCAACCTCACCAATGAATCATGTTTTCATTGGTAAAAGGATATAAATATTTTATTTTCAAAATTTTCTAAATAAATTACAAGGCGAGATATATAAGATATGATAATTTTATTAATGTCCAAAAAAGTAGGTCAATGAGATTAAAATAGTACATCAAGTGTAAATATAGCTACATACAGTCCCAACAATAGTCAATCATATAGCCCAGTGTGCTAGCTTAACTGGCTGAGTGCTTTGAGCTTCATGGAGATGGTTTGGGGGTCAATCCCCCAAAATGGTTGTGTCTGTTGTGTGCCTCACTTAATGTTCATACCAAGTCAAACACTGTAATCAACATTTTTCCTTGAATAAAAAAACAATAGTCAAGTATACAATAGTCAAGTATGGAATCTACGAAAAAAAAGCCTTGAGCTCCCCACAGCAGGAGTAAAACAAACACGACCAAGGTTAAAGAACATAACCTAGTTGCTATCTCACCTTTCTCTGTTTTGAAATTTTGTTTATCACTCACGAAAGCATAGATAGTAGAACTCATATAATGTAATACATCATATGATGCAAATAGATACAAGATAGATAGAACCCTTTTGTAAAAATACAGAAGGGCCAGGAAATCCAAGTTCAAACTATTAGAGGCCAAAACAGAAAAAACATTCATCGGGGAAAGGAATGAGCTGACCATTTTGTAACAAGTCTTGTATTGTTGCTAAAATTAACTGCTTTTAATTACCAAAAAAACACCTTAACAAAAATACATTCAAGAATTCAATAAAAATATGCAGACTATAATCCAAACCTGAAAAAGAACAATACAAGGCCTAACAGGGAAATCAAAACAAAGAGAAAACTTTGAAACCTGTATGACTGGCCCATCAGCTAGAGGATCAGACTATGGCACTCCCAATTCTACTATATCAGCCCCGCATGAATCCAACACTTTGAGTGCTTTGGCTGTAGTTAATATATCAGGATCCCCTGCAGTTATGTAAGGCTGCAATAGCTCTAGCTATTCGAGTCTTGATAACTTTCGTGTGAAACACGTCCATATCCATTCCCAGTCGCAGAGAATGGCTGTTGTTAGTAACCAGTTTTTTTTTGGGGGGGGACGCATTGACAGAACTGACCAAATACGCCAATCTGGTTGTGGGTAATGACCATTTTTGTCCCAAGTACAGAGGAGTTGGCCATGAAAACAAAATGCTCTGGTTGGCATTAAAACATGAGGCACGTGAATTGAAAAGCTTCCTTTTTCCTTAAGACTCATGAGAGTGTTTACATTAGAGATGGGGCACATGAATTGAAAAGCTTCCTTATGACTCATGATGTTCTCTACATTGTTAATTCTACCTGGGGAGAGCAACACCCACCTAGCTTGAATTTGTTAACCTTTTGGAGATGCATACTATTTATAGCCAAGGAGTGGATCGCATGGCTTGAGGAGGTGGCATAGTTAAGTTTCCATGTTTAAATTTTTTTATTTATATCTCGGGTAGAGAGCATGATTTGAAGGAGGTTTCTTTTATGGAGTTCCATAATTGACACTTTGTTATTGTTTCTTAATGCTAGAGCATGTGTTTTGACGAGGTCGTTTATGGAGATAGTGGAGCTTTTCTTAGTGGAATTTCCCTCCTTTGTGCATGTTATTCTCATCAAACGCTAAAGTGGATGTAGTGAAGAAGGTTACTTTTGTCGACTTGCCTATTTGAAATAGCCTTATTTTTGCCTACTTGAAATATCCTTGTTTTTGCCTACTTGAAATAATCTTATCCTTTTATTTTTGAAATGTGATATCTTTAACTTGTGATAGTGGTGGTATTTTTGTACACCTTTAAACCTATTATATAAATATTAAAATGTAGTAAGGAAAGGGATTCACTTTGATTATTGAGAGTTCATTTTTCTTGAGCTTTGTTATCTTCACACCCCACTTTTTGGTTTGAGTACGAGAGATCATAGTTTTCATATTGAGATAGAGGTTGTTTTCATCTTGTTCATATGACTTCATTTCTAAATATTGGTGAGATAATGTGTTTTGGAAGTGGTTTGACACTCTATGAAATGCTTTGTAATTGAATTTAATATCCATCAAATTTGTACTTATATTATTGGAATAACATATATTTGGTGGCTATATACTTACTTGTTGAATGTGTCTTATGTTTTACTCAAATATTTTAAATTGATTAACCTAAATGATAATTGGTTCTTTATTTCTTTTTTAAATTCCACAATCCATATGTTTGGTGGCTATATACTTACTTGTTGAATGTACCTTATGATTTACTCAAATCTTTTGAATTGATTAACCTAAGGGATTACTGGTTGTTTATTTCTTTTTTAAATTCCACAACCCATAAAAATCAAGGAACTACAATCATAATTTATAATTTTCTCATTGTTATTTTTCATATACAAATTTTCACTTTCAAAGATAGATTTTTATTTCTAACAACAAATTTGCATGATTCCCTAGGTATAATTCTATTCTTAAATGTAAATCCTCATTACTACATTTTCTAATCATTTTGGATCCCTTTTAGTTTGAAGTGTTAACATGTGGCATTACATCCTCACATATTTTTTAAAGAAAAAAACTTTTTTATCACTACATATAGATCATATTTTACAATGATTAATATAACATTATTTTCATTATTTAAGTGTAAAATATAAAAATAACTCAATAAGTGTAAAATATAAAAAAGAACTCATTATAAGTGGAAAATATAAAAAGAATTCATTACAAATAAATATTACTATATGATTTTATTAACCTTTGTTTTTTTAAAGAAAATACTTTTCTATTATTACATGTAAATAATATTTTATAATGATTATAATATTTTTTTCATTATTTAAGTTCAAGGGAGAAAATGACACTCACAATAAATAATTGCTACTATAATTTCTTTAATAATATTTTATTTTTTCAATTGAATTTAGCACAAGTGATTGAAAAGAGTGTTATTCTTCTCACCTAAGTTTTAATAAATTGTTAATGTAATTTTGAGATTATGAAAAAAATTCTAACTTAAGACTTCTTTCTAAGAAGTATCTTGCCTTGTTCTCATATGAGAAAACACCTCATTGAAGGAGAGATACTATCAAAAATTAATATAGGATTTAGCATCCAAAGGATACTCCATTCGAAGACCTCATTTTGAAAACTGGAGACAAGACAAGCCTCTCCTCTACTCTGATACAACTTTCAGCATTGCTTGTGTTGATTGTTGGGAAAAGAGTTTTTGTTTATGATGGATGTATGGACGTGTTGGTAAAAGAAAAAAATGCGCAGTCCTTGATAAGGAAAGAACCTCATACCAAACCATGTCATCATCTTCCAATTCAACAGAAAATCTTTCCTTGCCAGCCTGTCCATTTACATGTAAGCATTTAGTGTGATCTTGTAGTGAATGTCTAAATGGGAAGTCTTTCAGCCTGTCCATTTACATGTAAGCATTTAGCGTGTTCTTGTAGTGAATATCTAAATGGGAAAATGGGAAGTCTTTCAAGAACTACGATATGCATAATAGAAATAACAAACAAAACATAAAATAAGATTTTCATGCTCTTTTCCAGATTCTTCCCACCAAATCTATCATATACAATATTTGTTATAGTTAATCTTGTTGATCATGTTCCCTTGTCTTCCAGTTATCCGATTAGACTCCAGTTTAGTCTAGTTAGTTTTCAATTCAACTTCAGTTCTCTGTAGTTAGTCAACGACCCGTTTGATCCTCATTGCATTCTACGTATTCTACTTAATAGTTAGAGGGGTATTGAAACCCCTGGTGTGTTCTCCTGCGTATCGATTTTGTTGTTTGCTTGGTTTCTCTGTCTCTGAACATTATCACGGTATCGGAGAAGACCGATTCTGAGCACACGAACAAATCAGACCAAGCTATGTAAGAATCTTCACATAGTAGAGAGCAGTTTGATCCGAGCAATCCAGTTCAAGCGAAGACATGAAAGCAGACTGATTTGAGAGGAGAGCAGAGCGAACCAGTCATTGTTCCAATGTGGGGTTTCCACTCACTCGTGTGCAGAGTTCGCACCCCGGAGTTGAATCAGATCTATGTTTGTTATGGTGGAATTGTGTAAACAAACAAACCAATGGTGATGATTATCCTGAAGACAATAGCCTAAAGATCAATGGTTGTTGAAGTGTATGCATGGCATGCTTCCATTGGGAATTCATATCACGTCTTCGAAAAACTCAATAGATACAAGATATCGTGATAGCCAATTTTGTAGTTCATATCTACTATAACCGATACAACCATATCTCGATATATTGGAATTCGACCAAATTGGTGTATGATACTAAAGTCTAAGGGAATTTAGGGAATTTGTGACTTTTTAGGAGGAAACACATATTTTTAATTATTAGGTTCACTCAGTGTGTATTGTATTTCTGATATTCGATAATAAATATAATTAAGCACTTAGTTTTAGCGCCTGATTTATGGAAAATTGCTAGTGCTTCGTGCTAAAAGTTAAACCCGTTTTATTCCGCTGCAACAAAGATTTACACAACAATTTGCCCATAGAGCTTTGGCTCGATTTTGTAGCCTTCATCGGGTTATATCATTGCCAACTTTTGATTTTGTGAGTTTTAATGGGAGAATCTAAATTTGGGCAATGATGAGGAAAAACGATACCAATGTGAAAATGAATAAGACAAAAGAGATAATAAAAAAATATGATGATTAAATGAAAAGAAAAAATAAAATAATAGAGAATACGCAAAGGAATGGGAAATGAAGAGTCATATATGTTGGCCTTTCCATTACCCAAGCTCTTTCTTTTGTATTTCCATTCTCAATTGATCTTTTAAGCCCAAGAGAGGATATGATGTACAGAGAGAGGGCCATAGGCTACATTTTACCAGAGATTGTCAAAATGAGAATTGAGATTGCTTAAATGAGAATTGAGCAAATCTTCAATGTTGTTTTTCCCATTTGGGTTTCTAGCGTAAATTTTATTTGTCCATTGTGTTGAATTGATGTGTATTTTGCTTTCACATTTCCATGTGTCTTAATCTATTGGTTGGTATGCTCGATTAATTGGACATTTTAACTCTTAGTATGTGCGATTTAATGTAGTCATGGCTATCCAATGTTCTAATGTGGGCTGAAGTAGTGGGATGTTGAATTACTGATAGGCACTATGAATCCATTCAAGTAGTGAATCCCATTGTACACTAGTATAAAAAAATCATGGATTTTGAATTAGGGAATTGACACGACAATGATTCTTGTGTAATTGTTTTGTGTATGATGTTTGGCATTTCATTGTCCTTGTGTTATAGTGCAATATGACTCGAATCCTTAGTGTGCTGGATTGAATTCATGTTGAATTCAATCCTTGTCAAATGTTTGAGTAATTACAACAACCAATAATCTTAGACTATAGATTCAATTGGTTAATGAGATCAACAGACCAAGAATTAGAGTTGTTACTCCTTTATTTCCAATTTTGTCCCTTTTATATAGCATTGGTGTTCTATTAGACCATTGGGAATTCCCACAAGTTTGTACACAACAATCCTTAGAGTCTTGAGGCTTATTTCATTGCTTGGTCAATTCCATTGCACAAGTCAACTTCAATCTTTTCTTGGGTCGAATTAATTTCTCCCTAGTCGATCCCTCTCCCATCTAGCCAATTTGTTACCTTACCTGGGCATGTGATGCCTCCCATAGGTTATACAACCATTTATTTGCAAAGGTGAAGATGTACGTGGCCATAAAACACCATCTACCTTGTTGGTTTTTCAGGATAGAAGTATCTTCCATTAATTTATGGGTTACAAGCTTCAAGAAGGTATTTTGGATTGTAGGCACAAGTTATATTTACCTAGGAGAATAATAATGTATGGCCTTGTATGCTTATGTTCAGTGCCGCCTTACCATAGATTGATGAAAAAAAATTGTTGTGTTTATTGTCTCTAGTATTGCATTCTAAGTTTGCATGGATGGTTTATTGAACTTATGCTTATACTGAGAAGTGGGGGGGAGGGGGGTGAATCAGTATGAGATACTTTTTACTTTATTTAATCATTCATAAATCAATCATTAGATGAGAAACAATAATCACATATAAACTCAAATCACAATGCACAGAGTTTAACGTGGAAACCCTTGCGGGAGAAAACAACAAAAAAATATTTTTATAAATGTTTGTAGGCACCAACCTACTATTACAAAGATTGTAGGCACCAACCTACTAAAGACACCAATATCCTTAGCTGAGAACCAACTCAGTAAGATGTAGAAACCAACCTACTGTAACAATATTTGCAAGCACCAACTTACTGGAGACACTAATCCCCTCAACAAGATATATGTAGACACCAAACCAAGATCTTCATACACAGAGATTTTATGTCTTCACCTGCATGCTTCATATAACAAACAAACCTTCAAAACCTAGTCACATCATTTCCATAATACAATCACTAATGGTAACATCACAACCTCAAAACAATGCACGACAACATCATAACCTCAAAACAACGCACGACAACGTCACAACCTCAAAAAAATGCACGACAACATGGCAATGCAGCGACAATGCACATAAACATGGAAACATGACAAAAGTGCACAAAAACATGAAAACACAACAACAATGCATGATAACACAAAAAAAACGGACAGCTCAACAAAAAAACCCTTTAGACATCTTGCACACCTTTAGATCCCAAAAAGAAACCCCAACTCCTTTAGCACACCTTAGACCACTTCTACACACCACAAACTTGATCTCTTGCTTGGATGCTCTAAAAGTGAAAAAATATATCTTGTATTTATAGTAATTATGTTCCTACTTTTAGTTTCTTGGCTAACCTATAAAGACTTGTTGAGCTGACCTCAATTTTCTGGCTGGGTTGTCGAATGAAAAAATTCATATCTCCTCATTCCTAGGGATTTAGAGAGAATGTTGTATACCATTGGAAAGGTATCAGAATAAGTTTTCCAAAAATATAACTTGTTATCCCATTTGAGCTAGGTATGTAAGGTAAAAATTCCTTCAAATATAGGGTATCCAAATTGATCATCAAAAATCCAAGAACAATATTTCCAACAATATCCATCTTGCAATCTTTATCTTGGAAATATGTAATATTGTAGTCTTTATCTTAGACATATTTAGGCTCCCCATTTATTTGAAACCAATGAAAACAATATTTCCAACAATATCCCCCTTTTTCATTGATGAAAACCCTTACTCGATTCTATAATACTCCCTCTATCTGCAACTCTCCTTGTGTCTCCAATTATTCCTATGTATGCAACTTCTCCTCCTTTGACATAAATGGAAAAGATATTCTCCCCTAATCTTGTGCTTCCCTAGGATATCACTTCAAGCTTCCATCTGAAATATTCAAATGTGTCTCTGGGAAGGGGTTTGGTAAAAATATCCAAATGCATTCTAGCTTGACACTTTGTTTGACTGCATGTTCTCTTAGGAAGTGGTACTTGATTGGAACATTCTTAGTCTTTGAGTGCATGACATGATTCTTTGGAATGTTGATTGTGTTTTTATTTTCATAGATGATTGAGATTGGTTGAGCATATTCTACCATGATATCCTTCAATGTTTTCTAGGGATGATTTTAAGGATGGAAATTTATATTAAAATGTAGAAACCTGGGCTTATCTTACTAGTCCTTAATATGCAAAATGTAAAATGTTTGGCGATAGTTTTGTAAAAATATTCAAATTTCTAAGGATTTTATATAGTTTCTATAAAATTTTGGCGATTTTTAAGGTAAAATTATTTTATTCTATGGAATTTGGGCAAATCGTTTTTTAGAAAAAATGGAAATTGGCGAATCTTTTTTTCGGAAGAACCATGGAAAATTTGCCCATTTGCGAAATTTATCCACTAAAATTAGCTAATTGTTTTCTTCATACAAATAACTTGTGTAGAACATTCTGCTAGTGCAATATATTCTGCTTCTATTGTGGATAGAGAGATTGAAGTTTGCTTCTTGATTAAACATGATACTAGACATTTTCCTAGAAAGAATGCTCCTCCACTAGCACTTTTCTTGTAATCTATACTTCCTTCCCAATATGCATGTGTATATGTTGTTAGAGTGAAGTCCTTACTTCTTGAATACCACAAGCCAAAGTCCAATGTTTCTTTCAAATATATGAATATTAGTTTTACTTCTTGCACATGTGTCTCATTTGGTGTAGATTGAAATCTTGCAACCAATCCTACTGCTTGCATGATGTTTGGCCTTGATGTTGTCACATATAGTAGGCTACCAATCATTGACCTATATAACGTTTGATTTCCTTCTGGATATTCATCATCGTTGCTTAACTTGCATCCTGTGATCATGGGTGTACTGACAAGTGCACAATCTTCCATTCTGAACTTATTCAACATTTCCTTTATACATTTGGTATGAGAAACGAATATTCATTTGTTGGATCGAGAAATATGCAATCCTATAAAGAATGACAATTCTCCAAGGAGAGACATCTCAAACTCTGTTTGCATTTTTTTGAAAAACTTTGGCTCATCCTATCAACTTTACTTCCAAAAACGATATCATCCACATAAACCACAATGATAAAAATATCTTCATTGTCTATTTTGATATAAATATTTTTATCTACAAATCCTCTTTTGAAACCTTGTTGTTGCAGTTATTTGCCAATCCTTGAATACCAAACTCTAGGAGCTTTCTTTAGTCCATATAGTGCTTTCTTTAGTCTACATACATAATATTCATTGTCTAACAATTGAAATCCTTCTAGTTGTTCAATATATACTTCTTCTTCTAGATTTCCATTTAGAAATGATGAATTGACATCCATTTGATAAACTGTGAAGTTCTTGAAACACAAAAAATGACGAAAACATTTCTATTTCTTCTAATCTTACAACTAGAGAAAAGGTTTCTTCAAAGTCAGTAACCTCAACTTAAGAATACCCTTTACATAACATTCTTTCTTTTTTCTTACTACTTGTCCATATTCATTTAATTTGTTTCTGAAGACCCATTTGGTTCCAATAACATTCTTGTCGTTTGGTATGGGAACAAGTTCCCATGTCTCATTCTTTTCAATTTGATTTAGTTCTTCTTCCATAGCATTAACCCAATGCTTATCTTTAATAGCTTGTGAAAAATTATTGGGCTCTATTTTGCATAGAAAAGAAAAGTTCAATCTTCTTACAAGGTTTGTAATCTTCTTACACTATAGAAAAGAAGTAGAAAAGAAAGTGAAACATGAGTTTGTAACCATTTTCACACATTTGAATGAAACTTACAAGGTTGTTTTTTAACCCTTCGACATGCAATACATTATGTTTTTTAGTCTTTCCATTATCAGGACTAATGGTACCTTTTCCAACTATCTTTGTAGAAGCATTATCTCCAAAGGTAACACTGCCTCCATCTTCTTCCTTTAGGATGATAAATTTGTTCTAATCTCATGTCATATGTTTTGAACATCCACTATCAATGTACCATTGTCTTCCTTTTTCTTGAGCATACATTGCAATTCCACATTCTTCCTTCTTTGGTTCTTCTTGCTTTCTTTTCCACATATTTGTATATTCTTCTCTATGCTTGGTAAGAACATCTTCTTCCTTGTTTTGTTTATGCGACTTTATCATGATGCTTCCACAACCACATGTTATCTGCCCATAGTTATTGAATTTATAACATTCAATATCGTAATCAAGTAATGGAGAAAATGAATTATAGTTTTTATCAACAAACCCATGAGGATTTATGTTTATGTTACTTACATTATCACTCTTTGAGGCCTTATAAGAAAATTTATTTCTATCTTTCGCATGATCACTTCTTGCATAAGCTCTACAATATATTGCTTTATGACCAAAATTATTGCAAGAAAAACAATAGCCACGAAAGAGATTTTGGTACCGTGTTGTGAAAGGCCTTCTTGGTGGAACAACTCTTTTGAACTCATTCTTGTGAGAAGGTATTTTCCTGAGGCAGTATGCTATGGTTTAGAGTAATAAATATTTTAGCATAAAATACTACAATCTAACAACTTTAATCATTTTCTCTACCCTCTACGATGTTTTTGTCGTCATTTGATTAGCTCTGGTAGCGCCAAAAAGATGTTCACAGGTAGGGATCGAATCTGTGCAACATTAGTAGTTCAAAACCTATTTATCAGCTTATTTTTCCAAGTGCATTGGGAATCTTATAAAAATATATAACCTGTGGGGAAAATGATGACATTAGGGAATATTTGGCAGAAACGTGCAAGAATGAAATTTGACTTGAGAAGGATGGACCCAAAAGAATGAAGTGGCTTGTCTGCTAACATTCTTTTACTATGCTTAAAGGGATATTGTACACTACATGTCATTTGGTAAAGGGATATTATACACTACATACCGTTTGGGTTGTGTTTATTTTAGTTTATTTAGCTTTGGCCTATTCTTCTTTCAATTGTACTTTGACAGTTTTGTAGATATATTTTGGATTTGTACATTATTCTTGACATCCTATAACCTTAAGAGAAAAGAGGTGTAATGTGCAGCCTGGTAAACTAATGATAAAAGCGATAAATTACAATGTAACTATATTAAAATTCATTATATATAACCATATACTCAACTTCGTTTTAATGGATACATGAACATATTGTAATCAAGCTATAGACTCGTTTTCACTTTTAGTAGCAGGACCCTGTTGACTGCAATACAAAAGTGTAAACTAATAATGAATGTCTAAAATATAAATCTAATTTGAAAGCAAGGGGTAAGGTGTTGATATTTTATGTAATTTCAGAAGTTATTCCTAAGTGTAATTATATTGGTTATTTCTAAGTGTAATTGTGAAAGGGTTTATTGATAAGTCGTGTCTTTTAGGTCTTTTAGAGTATAAATAGAGGTTATATCGATTCATTTTGATCACTCATTGAATATAAGTACAAGAGAGTAGTATGCACTTATCTAGGAGGTTATTCTTGGATTGTGTCTCAGTCTCTTTGGTCTCGATTTCATGAAAGAGCATTGTATGACATTGTACATGTTGGAGGAATCTATATTGAGGAAAGTTTACAGGGTTTTCTCCCCCTTGAGGGTTTCCCTGAGGATATATCTTAGTGTTCTGTGGATATCTATCTTTCAGTTGTGATCCTTTTTGATATTAAATAATAATAAAATAATATAATACTTTAACTATTGGAAAAATAAAATGAAATCGACATGGTATCAAGTAGGCCTGAAAAGGAAGTTTTTTCACATATTTTTGGAAGTGTTTTGGCAAACTTACTCCATCTTCCCAAGCAGGATGAATACGAGCACCAAAATTGACGAGAAAATGGAAGGAGCATAAAACTTTAGAGCATGGAAGTACAAAGTATGTCTCCTTTTGAAAGAACATGATTTAGAAATATTTGTTGAGGAGGAAGTTCCAGAACCAGAGGAAGATGAGGCCATGGCAAAGCATAAAAAAGAACTAGGCCATGGCTAATAGGATTATTGTAGACTCAATCAAGGATCATTTGTTCCATCGTGTTTCTCCGTTAAAATCTCCAAAGAAGATGATGGATGCATTAACTCGGCTATTTGAAGGAAAAAACATCAATAGGAGGATAACATTGAAGACCTAGATGAAGAATGTGAAGCTTCAAGATTCAGAGTACATTCGCTCTTACTTCTTGAGAGTGAAACAGATCAAGGAACAGATTGAAGCTATTGGAGACATTGTTGACGAAGAAGAAATGGTGATGACCACCTTGAATGGTCTCCCAAGGTCATGGGACTCATTCATTCAAGGAATATGCTCAAGGAGGAAGATAATCAAGTTTAGCATATTATGGGAAGATTGCACTCAAGAGGAAGGAAGGCTGGTAAAAAGAGAAGAGAAATTGAGGGATGATGTTCTAGCTTTCATTGCTCATACAAGGAAAGTAAAAAGTAAGAAGGAACCATCATCCCCAAAGAAACCTCAAAATTCGAAGAAGAATCGAAGAGACTATTCAAATGTAATGTGCTTCTGTTGCAAAAAATTGGGACACGTTGTAAAATTTTGTCCCTTTATTCTTAAACTTAAAGAAAAGGAAAAGGGAAAGAGGTATCATTCTCATGTTGTTGAATATGATGAACGACTGAAGAAAATTGCAAGAGAATATGATTCAAGTGATGATGACGACATCCTAATATCATCTCTCACAGGAAGTCACCCCTAGAAATGATACTTGGTTGGTGGATAGTGGTGCTTCTAAGAACATGACAGGGTATAAAGGCTCTCTGTCAAACTTAATTCATAAAGACTCACCTCATAATGTGAATTTGGGTGATGATTATCTGTATCCGATCAAAGGAGTAGGAGAGGCCTCCTACAAACTAGATTCTAGGAAGGCAATGAGGATGCAGGACGTGCTTTATGTACTAGGTTTGAAGAAGAACCTTCTCTCGATTTCAAATTTGGATGAGAAGGGTTTCAAGGTTGCATTTCTAGATAAAGAATTTCTCATGTGGCCAAAAGGAAAGACATTTGATGATGCAGTTGTTATTGGTGTCCAAGAAGGAGGACTATATAAATTAAAGGGATGCTCAAATTCAGCATTGATTCACGACACTGTGAATTCAAGTGAGCTATGGCATATGAGATTTTCCCACCTACACTATAGAACTTTAACAATCATGAGAAATATGGTAACATGACTACCAGAGATTCAGGTGAATCTAGATGGTGTGTGCAAAGGTTGTGCATAAGGCAAGAATGTGAAGAACCCCTTTCCAAGAAGTGATAGCAAAGCTAAACAAGTCTTGGATATTGTACACCCAAATGTATGCGGACCAATGTCATCACCATCTCTCAATGAGTACATATATTATGTATCTTTTATTGATGATTACTCACGCAAAACTTGGATTTACTTATTGAAGTCAAAAGGTGAAGTTTTTGGTAAGTTCAAGGAATTCAAGGAACTAGTAGAAAACCTAACAAAAAGGAAGATAAAGATGTTGAGATCAGACAATGGAGGAGAATTCACCTCAAATGAATTATTAGATTTCTGCAAATAAGTTGGGATTAAGAGAGAGCTTTCTAATCCCTATAATCCACAACAAAATGGAGTGCCAGAGAGAAAGAATCAGACGATTATGGAATCAGTGAAGGTCGTGATCCATGATCAAGATTTACCTATGCATCTGTGGGCAGAAGTTGTGATGAAAGTTGTGTATGTACAAAACAAAAGTCCCCATCTAGTTATTGAAAACAAGACACTGGAGGAAATATTTTCAGGAGATAAGCCAGAGGTCATCCATCATGTAGATTTTAACCTTGTACAATATTTTACTGCAAACAAATTTTCAATAAAAGAATAGAAAAGACACAAGGGAAAATACACACATTACACAAATATTTTTCACTTAGAAACCCAAACCGGGAAAACCAACATATTCTATATTCATTCATTGTGGATTAAGAGAGAGCTCTCTACTCCCTATAATCCACAACAAAATGGAGTGCCAGAGAGAAAGAATCAGACGATTATGGAATCAGTGAAGGTCGTGATCCATGATCAAGATTTACCTATGCATCTGTGGGCAGAAGTTGTGATGAAAGTTGTGTATGTACAAAACAAAAGTCCCCATCTAGTTATTGAAAACAAGAAACTGGAGGAAATATTTTCAGGAGATAAGCCAGAGGTCATCCATCATGTAGATTTTAACCTTGTACAATATTTTACTACAAACAAATTTTCAATAAAAGAACAGAAAAGACACAAGGGAAAATACACACATTACACAAATATTTTTCCCTTAGAAACCCAAACCGGGAAAACCAACATATTCTATATTCATTCATTGTGATATATTGTTTACAATAAAATATACATATAGGATCCAACAGCATCCAAAACCCTAACCCAATGACCTGGATTAGTCAACAACCCTAATTCCTTAACTAGAAATAGAAAACCATCAGTAAAAAACCATGTGCCAAAAAACCGCCCAACAATGGACATGAAAATTGAGGTGACACGAAAAATGAGCCAAAAATGTGACATGTTTCCCGAGTTAAAAAAATTCTCGGGGGCAGTGGGTTCGACGCAATGGAGCGGACGCTAAAACTAGTCGTGCAAAGAATATAACAAATACCCAATATTCTCCCACTTGTTGTTTTCTTTGCATATAGTGGGTTACATAGTCAACAATCCAGGGCAGTGATGCCCATTGATCCTCTACACTAAGAGAACTTCTTAGTGCTTACAAATTTTGTTAATGAATCTACAACATTCTTCAAAGTGTCCACCTTCATCAGCAACACTTTCTTTTCTTCAACCATGTCTCTCACAAAGTGATATTGAATATCAATATGCTTTGTCTTTTAATGATAAGTCAGGTTCTTTGCCAGAAAAATTGCACTCTGAATGTCACAATCTATCCTTATAGCTTGTTGTACCAACCCAATACCTTAACACAATCTTTGTAACCATATTGCTTCCGTACTTGCATGAGTGGCTGCCATGTATTCAACTTTTGTAGTTGAAAGTATCACTACAACCTGTCTTTTGCTCATCCAACTAATTTCTCCTCCAAACAAGTTAAACACATACCCGTTTGTAGATATCCTATGATCCAGATCCCCAGCTCAGTTTGCACAATCCAATACTTTGTCCAATCCTTATCTTCCTTGGTAGCGCAATCCATAGCTAGCAGTGTCGCCCAAATACCTAAAAACCCTTTTTATTGTTGTCCAATGCTCTTTCCCTGGTTTTGACATATACCTGCTCAAAACTACCACTGCATGTGCAATGTTTGGTCTAGTACAAACCATTGCATACATCAAAATGCCAACTACACTCGCATATGGAACATGAGACATGTCCTCCTCCTCCTCCTCTTCCTGTGTCTTGGGACACTAATCCGTAGATAACTTTACACCAACAGGAATAGGGACCTTGACCAGTTTATATTCCTACATATTAAACCTCTGTAATATTGTCTCGACATATTTTCTCTGATTTAACCAGAGTTTCTTCTTTTTTCGATTTCTTTTCATTTCCATGCCCAAAATGAAATTTGAAGAAACGAAATCCTTCATGTCAAATTTAGAGGACAAATGAGTTTTCACATTCTGGATAATCTCCTTGTTGTATCCTATCAGCAACATGTCATTCACATACAAGACCAAATAAATCAAATAATCACCAATTAATTTAAAATACACACAGTGATCCTCTTTGCTTCTTTTGAAGCCAAGTCCCAGCATATAAGTATCAAATTTTTTATACCACATCCTTGGTGATTGTTTTAAACCATACAAGGAATTTTTTAGCTTACATATCAACTCCTTATTTCCCTTCACAGTAAAGCTTTTTGGCTGCTTCATATAGATTTCTTCTTCCAGATCCCCATGTAGGAATGTTGTCTTCACATCCATCTGTTCTACTTCAAAATCAAATGCAACAACAACAGATAACAAAAATCTTATAGACGTTAACTTGGCAATAGGAGAAAAAATCTCACCAAAATCAATTCCCTCAACCTGGGAATAACCCTTTGCTACTAACCGAGCTTTGTATTTCTCCACTTTGCCTTCTGCATTCAACTTCTTTTTAATACCCATTTGCTACCAATGGGATTTCTTCTAGTCGACAAATCCATTAGATCCCAAGCCTCATTCTTATCCAAGGCTGTCATTTCTTCATCCGTGGTTTTTTTCCAGAGCTTTCCATCCTCTGAATCCACTGCCTCCCCAACAGTTCTAGGACCATCATTAGTAATAGACAAAGAAAAATTTGAACGGAAATCAGATGGAGTATACCTTTCTGGTAACCTTCTTTCTTGAATCGATCTTCTCAATATTGGATTATGAGGATCTCTTCTTCTTCTGATTCATGTTCTTATGTAGATTCTGATTCATTATCCTTTAAATCAAACTCTATTTTCTCTGTCTCTTCCTTACTTGGTAGGACTTCATGTTTAACAACATCTGTCATTTCTTTAAATACTACATCTCAACTATCCACAACCTTCTTAGTTTCTGGGTTCCAAAGCTTATAACCTTTGAGACCATCTTTATACCCAATAAAGATACACTCCTCAGCCATCTTATCTAGATTACTCGTGTTTTCCTTTGAAACATGAACATAAGCCTCCTTCTGGAAGAACATGAACTTTAACTATTGGAAAAACAAAAAGAAATCAATATAAGGATAATGTACACTAAATATTTCTCTCAAGGACATCACTGTTGGAAACATACCAACGAATTTCCCATGTGGTCACATGCACATGCATGCATCTATATTAGGAATGTGCATGCATGCACTCTTTGATGAATAGATTGTGTAACTGGTGGATCTAATTATAATCAATTAGTCTAACCATTTGAAAGATGATATATATATGAGCATACCCATAGAGGTGAGAGTGCAATGTGTGAAAAGTGTGTGACCAAGACACAATACTGTGGACAGTGTGTATGTGAGGAGAGGATGGTTGTATGCCTATGTTGTCTATTGTAATTCTCCCTTGAATAATAAGAGTACTGACTATCATTGTCCCATGGTTTTTTCCCGCATTGGGTTTCCACATAAATAACTATGTCAATTGTGTGATTAATGTTGTGTTTGGTTTGTTGTTCTTAGTTTTATGCTCAGTTTATGCTTGTTAGGATATTTAGACACTTACGAATTAGTTAAGATCTAATTGCTATAATGTGTCGTTAGGTAAAAGTGTGTTTCTTAGTGTGTTTCTTTAGTATGCATTTGTAGTTAGGAAATCCAACGGCCACGATATGTTCCCGACATAGAGTGATCTGACGGTCCATACTCTCCTCGATCTTAACGATCATTGATCTGTAGATTAACACCCAATTGCTCCATGATCTCTATTTAAAGAGCATGGAGGGTCATTTTCCGATGATCAATTGTGAGAAAATATCTTGTAAAATCTCTCTGTAATCTTTTTCTTTTGCATTAATAAATTGCTCCAAGTGGTCGCATTGGTTGGGGCCATGGATGTTTCCCCGTAGGGGTTTTACAACGTGAAAACATCGATGTGTTGATATTTGATCTGGTTATGTGAGTAGTTACTGAAGGTGTTCATCCTCTGTTGGAATACCTGTGTTTTCAAACATGGTATCAAAGCCTGTTTGAAGACCCACTCCTATTGTAGATCAAGATCGTGAAGTCGAGTTGCCTCATCTCCATTTTTTGTCATTTTCGTACATTTATGGGATGAGAGGATTGTTCCATTGCGTCTGGATCACTCATTTTATTGAGAAATAATTTTTGTTTCACTCGAAAAGGTTTTCGTTTTCCCAAGATACGGCCACTACAGTCAAATCTGGAGGTATAAAGCTTGAATACACATTTTTTAAATTTTTGCAGAGTAGTATTTTGGTTTTATTTCAGTTTTGTGTTATTTATTTCAGGGTTGCTACTCTTTTAGATCTGCATATGCTCTTTCCCCCACGCCCTATGCGATCTTGGCAAATTATAAATAGATAGGAAAATGTGCATCTTCCAGATAAGCTAACTGAGATCTAACCCTTGTTGTCATCGAGAAGCGGAATCTTTTTCTTCTGTGAAAATAGTTTTTTTTAGCACGCTCTCCAAGGTTGTCTTCCACAACAACAACAACACCCCCAATCCTCCTTCTAAACATTACAATATGTTTTGCTAGACCATTTGGTTAAAATTTTCCTTATTAAGTAAGAGGTCTTGAGCTCAAGTCTCTCTTTTGTTACATTTTTTGAAAAATTTCATGCTAAAATTGTAAAGTGTATTTCACTTCAAGTATAAAAGTGAATCACTATAAGTAGCTTTAATATTTTATTTCAGGGTTATTTATTTTGCATGGAGATTTTTTGTTAAGTAACTTCATTGTAAAAGTTATCCCCACTTCTCTTTATAAAAGTGGGTCACTTCATAAATCACCTTACACTATCACGTGGTCATTTGGTTACCGTTTATGCCTTCTTTTTTTAAAAGGGCATAACTCTCACATCCAAAGTCTGTTTTCAGTGTCGTTTTTTTTAAAACTGCATAACTTTTCAAGATCTTTCCATCCAGATCATCAATTTCAATTTTTAAATCCATATTATCTGCATATTTAATATGGCTTCTAAAAGTAATGTTTTGATTACCAGCATCAACTACTTCCAATGGAAATCTCATATGGAAGATTTATTAAGAAGTAAAGGTTTGTATCGAATTACCTTGGGAAAGGAAAAAGAACCCACTTATGATGATAAGAAAGACAAATGGGCTAATAGGAGTGGCGAAGCACGTGGACTAATCAGAATGTCCATCTCGCTTGATTTAAGGTTCCACCTTAAAGAAATTGATGACCCTGAAGAAGCTTGGGAAAAGATTGAATCTATGTTTGGAAAGCCCAATATTATTTGAGCACAATAGTTAGAAAATCAAGTACTGGCCTTGATTCCAAGTGATTTTTCTTTCCTTGGAGACTATCTATCTAAGTTTAAAACACTCAGAATTTTATGTGAAGAATGTAAGATAGCAATGGAGGAAGAGCGTTGCATCTATCTTATTCTTTCTAAGCTAGGTAGTGCATATTCTATGTTTGTATCTACCTTTTATGCCATGAGAGAGGCTCTAGGGAAATCTTATCAAAAACCCACTCTTGAGTCTTTTTGTGCTGCTCTGATTAGAGAGGAAGATAATCTTCTACAACTTGGAGTGATTAACATTGCAGGTACCTCCAACAAACCTTAGTTGCCTAGCAGAAAGATAAACCCAAGTATCCCAAGAAGCAACATCCTCGCTACAACAACAAGCAACATAAGGGTCCCAAACCTGCTCAGACAACTTCAGCTCCTAATGGTGACAAAGGAGTAAAATATAAAAATAAGAAGACTGTCAAACATTGCAACTTTTGTGATAAAGATGGTCATGATGAGTCTAAATGTTTCAAGAAGATGGAAGCTTTAGAAGCAGCGATGAAGAAGCAAAACATCAGTATTGATTCTACTTCTTCTTCTTCTTCTCATGGACATGCACTTTCCGCTTCTGGTTTCTCATTCAACACAACTTCTACTTCTTCTTTTGATGAGTGGCTTATTGATTCATGAGTATCTTATCATATGGCTAAGGATAAAGCCATAGTTTCTTCTCTAAATGAATGTAACACCAAGAAAATATTTGTTGGTGATGATAGATCTCTTAGTGTTGTAGGATCTAGAACAGTTCAAGTAGATAATGATCATTTCAATGATGTATTATCTGTTCCAAAGCTTTCTTGTAACCTTCTATCAGTTTATCAAATCACTCATTCAGGTGAAGGTAAAACCGTAGAGTTTTCACCTCGACAAGTTATAATCAAGGATCTAAAATATCCTAAGCATGTTCTTGCAGTTGGAATTGTTGATGATATTACCAGGTTGTACAAGTTTGACAACTTTGGGTCATCATCTTTTTCATCAGTTTTTGTTGCTCATAGCGATGACTTGAGAAAACTTTGGCATGAGCGGTTTGGTCATCTAAATTATCACTCATTACAGCAACTATGTAATCAACAAATGGTGACTGGTCTTCCTCATGTTTCATGTAGAGATGGTGTTTGTGTCGGTTGTGTTCTAAGCAAACATCATCGGGACAATTTTGACAAACGTTCCTCTTGACACGCTGCAGGCCCTTTACAGCTTGTTCACAATGATTTGTGTGGTCCATTTTATTCTCCTTCTTTTTCTGGGTGCAAGTATTTCTTAACTTTCATTGATGATTTTTCCAAACGTACTTGGGTTTACTTCTTAAAACTTAGGAGCGAAGTTTTTGACAATTTTTTGGCCTACAAGGCCCTTGTAGAAAAACAATCTAGACATCAAATTCAAAAGTTAAGAACAGATAATGGAGGTGAATACGTGAACAATAATTTTACAAGTTATTACACTACACAGGGCATCCAAATGCAACACATTGTTCCATATACACCACAACAAAATGGTGTTGTTGAGAGAAAGAACCGCACATTAAAAGAAATGGCTAATTGTATGATCAAATCTAAGGGATTAAGTTTAAAGTATTGGGTGGAAGCAATCAACTGTGAAAATTACATAGTCAATCACACTCCCACAAAGGCTCTTAAAAATATAACACCGGAAGAGGCTTGGACTAAAATTAAACCAAATGTAAGTCACTTTTGTGTATTTGGCAGTATAGCATGGGTTCACATTTCTGATGAGAAAAGGAAAGCATTGCACCCTAAAAGTGAGAAGTGTATATTTGTTGGTTATTCTAAAGATGTCAAAGGTTATGGACTTCTTCAAGCACATTGTAATGAAATTATTATTAGAAGAGATGTTAAATTTGATGAAAATCTCTTGGCCTGCGAGCCTAATTCGACTATTGTGTCTTCTTCAACCTGCGAGACATATTCGGCATTTGTGCCTTCTTCTATTCCTATTCTAGTTTCTTCTTCAGATGATGACAATGAGGATGGAAATCCACCTCTGCCTTCTCACCTTACTCCAGTTGATTCCTTTGAATCTAAAACAACACCAGTTCCACCGCTTCCTAGATGGGTCCCTTCAACACGAGAAGCAATTGGTGGTCTTGTCGGTGATCCTTCAGATCAGCATTGAACACATTCACAGTTCTAGCAAGCCTCTTCTCTTTTGGCTCAAGTTTCAAATACTCGTGATTCAGAGACATTTGCAGAAGCTTCAGGTCATCCATATTGGGATACAACAATGAATGAAGAGTATCGTTATTTAATGGAAAACGATACTTGGGATCTTATAAGTCTTCCAAAAGGAAGAAAACTTGTCAGATGTAAATGGGTCTACATAACTAAGTATGCATCAGATGGAAGTGTTGAAAGACAAAAGGCTCGGTTAGTTGCCAAAGGATTTTCCCAAGTTGAAGGAATTTACTATAATGAAACCTTTTCCTCTGTAGCCAAAATGAATTCCATCCACCTTGTTCTTTCCCTTGCTTCCTCACATAAATGGGAGTTCCATCAGATGGATGTTAAATATGTCTTCTTGCATGGCGATTTGAAAGAATAAATCTACATGGAACAACCTCTCGGCTATGTCCAGAATGACTCTACCATTGTTTGTCGCCTTAAGAAATCTCTTTATGGTCTTAAGAAAGCTCCCCGAGCTTGGTATGCCAAAATGGGTAGCTTTCTTATTGACACCAGATTCTCTAGATGCCATTCTAATCCTAATGTATATACCAAGGAAGTAGGAAGCCATCTCATGGTCCTTTTCTTTTATGTTGATGACCTTATCCTTACTGGTAGTGACTCAAAACTTTTAAAGCATGTGAAAACCAACCTTAAGACGAAATTTGAAAAGACAGACTTAGGTTTTTTGCACTATTTCCTTGGCCTCCAAGTTTTGCAAACCAATGAAGGAATTTTTCTTTCCCAGTCTAAGTATGCTTGTGACCTTCTTTGTCACTTTCACATGGATGATTGTAAACCAGCCCCTTCTCCCTTCCAGTCTGGAGTCAAGCTTACTGCCACCTTTACTTCTCTTGAAGTTGATGCCATACTGTACCATCAGTTAGATGGTAGCCTCTTATACTTGACTCATACCCGTCCTGATCTTTCCTTTGTTGTTGGTCGTGTTGCTCGGTATATGAAAACACCCCATGAAAGCCATTGGAAATCATCTAAAAGGATACTTCGCTTCGTTCGTGGTACAGTTCAGTTCGAGATACATTATAGTTCAGGGAGGACTCCTTTATTGGTTGGTTTCACTGATTCAGATTGGGCCTGCGACCATGATGATCAAAAGTCTACTGAAGGTTATGTTTTTAACCTTGGTTCAGGACCTGTCACTTGTGCATGTAAGAAACAATAGGTTATTGCACTTTCTTTAGCAAAAGAAGAGTACCGAGTAGTGGTAAATGCAAGTTAGGAAGCCTTGTGGCTTTGACAGACCCTTTCAGAGTTTGGATTCGAGCAGCAGCATCCGACCAGCCTTTGGTGCGACAATCAAAGTGCCATCAAGCTCACCAAAGACCCAGTTCAACATCAGTGCAGCAAGCACATCAATCTACACATGCACTTCATCAGAAAACTCATTCATGATCAAGTTATTGAAGTGCTCTTTTACCCTACAGAAGATCAAGTTGCAAACATTTTCACAAAGTCTCTTACAGAAGAGAAGTTTTCAAAAATTCGATCTATGTTAGGAGTTCATGAAGTTGTCATTAAGGGGGAATAAGCTCTAATGCCTCCTTCCTTCCCCTATTGTATCAACATTGTAAATCCTCCAATCCTATCCCAAGTTGTTCTTAAGGGGGAATGTTAGGATATTTAGACAATTAGGAGTTAGTTAAGATCTACTTGGTCTAATGTGTCGTTAGGTAAAAGTGTGTTTCTTGTATGCATTTGTAGTCAGGAAATCTGACGATCACGATATGTTCCCGACATAGAGTGATCCGACAATTCATACTCTCCTCGATCTTAACGACCATTGATTTGTGGCTTAACAAATGATTGGTCCATGATCCCTATTTAAATAGCATGGAGGTTCATTTGTTGATGATTGATTGTGAGAAACTCTCTTGTAAAATATCTCTGTAATCTTTTTATTTTGCATTAATAAACTGCTCCAAGTGGTCGCGTTGGCTGGGGTCGTGGATGTTTCCCCGTAGGGGTTTTACCACGTGAAAACATCAGTGTGTTGATCTTTGATCTAGTTATGTGAGTGGTTATTGAAGGTGTATGTCCTCTGTTAGAATACCTGTGTTGTCGAACAATGCTATGTTTTGCTTCCACTTCCTAACAAGTGGTATCAGAGTGCAAAGTTGAAGGATTTGAGAGCGAAGAAGAAGAGAATCCATTCGTTGGAAATCAGTGAGAAGAAATAAAAACAACAAACAACGAGACTAAGTTTTATTTTTTGTTGAATCTACAAAGGACCACTATGGAGAATGGAGGAAAGATTCCTTGCAAGGATGATATTGGTTTTCTGCTGATTCTCATTACATGTCCACGTTGTCGAAGGGATTTCAATACGCTTTGTTGAGTTCTCCGATGGCAAGAATTATTAAAAATATCAGTGGTAAAAAAAGCGGTGATAATTGGTCTCAAACTTGTGTTATCAGCACATCAAATGGCTAGAGGGTGGCGTGGTAGTTGTGTATCATCATTGGTGTAGACTTGCAAGGAGTGATAATCGTGGAAGGTATATGCATCCATTGAACTCAACCTGTATGGAAAATTCAAGGTATGAAGCAAGTATTTTATGAGGCGAATAGTTTATGAGGTCGTGAAGTGGATATATTTATAAAGGAGCAGTTTGTTTTTTGTTTTATGTGAAAATATTGGCATGAACATGATATAAAGAAAGAGACTTTCTTTAGGATACATTTAATAAAGGTGAGGTGGACCTTTGTTATATATTATGCACATAATACAAATCACAAGAAGGGATCGACTTCATTATTAGTCCCTGCCAAAGGCAAGTGGGACTATAGCATTCGATTGGATGTTGACTTCACATTACTTTAGTGTTTGACTATATATTTTTTCACAATCTCTAATGTTAGAGATAGAAAACTCAAAAATGTATGGTTTATATAATAAAATAAAAAACTATTTGTCGTAATCTCATTGGAGAATAAATTTGATGTCTTATTGCTAGTGCCTCTCTTCCCAATGTTTTAATTTTAATTTGTTCCCAATGTATTCTTAACATTTTATTATTTCCAAGAAACCATGCAGTTCTTACAATTTTGATATCATAACTTAATTCTAAAGTGTGTTTCCTTCTATGTCACTGTCAATGCATTAAGACTTCTTTAAGGCTTTGTTAGTGCACCAATTTCAATGCACCGACATGCAAGATTACTTCTCTGCACCGCCTCACCGCATTTTATCTGACATGCAAGATTACTTTTTTGCACCGCCTCACCACATCCATAGATTTAGCTTAATCCCCTACATCCTGGTCAGTTGCTTCCTTTCCAGGCATGTAGATCCACCTTATTCCCCTCCGGGGATACAATTTCCCTCCTTATCATTGTTAAACAAGGTGTGAAGTCGCAAATGGGAAGGAAATAAGTAAGGGGCCTTTCAGGACCCGATTTGAGGGGAATAAATAGAAGGTTATCACTTGCAGAGTGATTGTTTGAGCACAAACCCCAAATGTCAAAGGATTATGGATTTTCCAATAAGATTACCATCAAATCTTACCAAATGACACAACTAATTATTCTCTATTATTGTAGAAGCCAGACTAATATCTTACCATCAGATTCTGCCATATGATGATCGTCGACCGGTGTGTTCTTCTTCTTTTCAGCTTCTATGATAATCATCAATTAGACCGGTTTTTCCATTAGATAAGATCGTGGAATAAGAACCTTTAACTTACCAGTGAGTGTATGATCTAATTCTTGTCCCTGTAAATATCATATAACGAATGAATAAATATCAATAAGCAGGAGTTACAATTTTATATTTACTAGAAGAATTCATTCAAGATATTTTATCAATATGGTGGAGTTACAATTTTATATTTACTAGAAGAATTCATTCAAGATCTACTCTCTGTATTGTATCTTCATTGCAGTGATATATATTCTCTACATCTTTTCTTTGCTATATACTCTTTGCATATTTTCTTTATTGCATCCTTAAAACAACCATTACACAACAAAGAGGAGAACTAGGCATGAAAACAAAAATGACTCACTTACATCTTGATCTAAGAAGTCCATGAAAGTACGCTTAATCTAGAATTGTCCTCTCATACATGAAAAGTTGTTTTATCTCTATGATTCCACGTTGCAGTATAGGGTTAGCACTTTTAGCAGTTTCCTCTGTTTTTAGATGAAAATGCCAGGATGTTTCTTGGATTACCTAGCCAAGAATGAGGCGAAGGCCTGTAAGAAAAAATGTACTTAATTCGTCATCTTTGTCATCTCATCTCTGTTATTTCACTGCAAACAACACATCAACAACCAATTTACGTAGAGATATGTGAGTCACCAGATATATTTCGTTAGCTTTCATGGGGAAAAAAGTCCATATACATAATTACCGCTCACCATGTAAGCTTGTCAGCAAGCAACTGATAATCCTTTTGATTATCGAAACGTCAGAATGAAACAAGGAAGTGAAAAAGAAATCGTTTTATCAAACCCTCCACTTCTTACCCACCCAAAATGAATAAACAAGGATCTTGGGCTGACAACTCACTGCATGGAATACCATCTTAAGCACATTACTCTATCATGATCGAAAACTCATTATAGAATGCCCCTATTTCGGGTTTGTTTTGGGGTGTTGTTATAGATAGTTTACCATTCATTCACAACATAACAGTTAGTTCGAACGATATGTAAAGAGTAGAATTGTCTTGTGTCGGTTTGCGAGGCTAAGGCTATTGAGATCTATCTCTAAGTCAGAGTCAAACCCAATGGCTACTATGGCTTACTCTCCCTCTCTCAAAGAAACCTACTGTGTCCATTGAACCAAGTCTCTTGACTATATAAAATGAAGTCAAACTGAACCCGGGACACGAGCACCGAACAACACCTTTTGACCAATACACGGTCTATTGTTGTTGAACCTGACTTCCCCCAAGAAGCCCTTCCTTCAAAGATAAGGGATCTGGTTGGTTGTATGAAACCTTCATTGTAAGGGCGTTCATGTTAGTTCGTTAATACATTCGTAATATCCTATCTCCCTCGACAATTGCTTGGATATGGTTTGCAATATCCTATTTCTTTGAATAGTGAAGCTCGCTCGACCAGTATTTTATTTTCTGGACCAAGGAACGCCTGCATTTAATTCTTGGGAAACCTCATAAAACAAGATTTAATCAGAATATATAGGTCCCACAAAACTACGATGCGTGGAAAACATGAGCAAGTGGCTCACACAATGAATTCGTTGCCATATTATCTATGCCTGATGGCATCACTAGGTTTCTAATCATGGAGGAGGAAGTGATAATCCTTGGGTGGGATACAGAATCCTCAGGCCACGCGATCAGGTATCGTGAAGACACTCCAAACAAAAGCCCAAATTAACAGACTGCAATCTTCACCGTCTTAGTAGGAAATTGTTGGTGCAAATTGAATCTCAGAGGCTAAACAATGGGAGTCAGCCATCGAATCCCAACAAGTCGAAAACAATCACATCGACCGACATCAGAGGCACCCCTTAAATTCCATAAAAACATAAAATTTTTACAGGAAGACATTGGATAGACTTAAATCAGAAAACGCACAGAAAAACCTAGATGAATATGACTGCAATAGCCTACCCATTCTTTCTGCCAGATAAATAGTGGAAGTCTTACACTTGTAGAAAGATACCCAAATAACACTATAAATATTCAACAGAGCAGGGGAACAAGATGGTTACAAACAAAATCTTTATACTTACATATTCATGATTCAGAAGCTACTTGATGCAAAATACCATGAAGAGGCAAATACTATGATCAATGAAATGACTGCAAATAGCTTCTGATGTAGGGATCCTGTTGTGTTCAATGGCTTGATTAAGAGCTATGGTCAGGCCTTGTTGATGGAAGAAACTTTAAAGGTATTTCATTGGATGAATGATTTCTACAAACCTGATATTGCTTCCTATAATGTTCTTCTAAGTGCCTTGGTGCAAAATCATCACCATGAAACTGTTATTGCATTGTTCAACCAAATGGGTTGTGTTGGAATTCCTCTCATATTTTCAACCTTCAATATCACCATTAATTCACTTTGTTATGTCAAGAGAGTAGAGGAGGCAATTGGGCTTTCACGAAAAATTCCTGAACATAAATGGCCCTCAACGTCTTCATTTATAATACACTTATAACAGGATTATGTGATAAAGGAGATCTCAAAGCAGTCACCAAGTTCTTGGTTGATACAAGTTCTTAGTTGAGATGGTGAGTAAGAAAATTAAGCCTTAATCCAATGCACGATGATGCAATCCAGGTGTAGCCACAATCCTTTGAATCAGAAGTTGTTGAAATTAAAGGTTGTTTAAATCCGCTACAATGTCTTTAATATATTTAATGTATTTAAAATTGAGGTTTTTCCCTTATATATTTAATATATTAAGTGGCCAGATGTTTCAAAAGGCCAACCACTTGGCCAGGGAAAACATCTAGCTTCTATACATCCAGAGAACCCGCATCTTCCAAGAACATTTTAAACGTTGGTCAGGGGTATGGGCCTAGTGGGGCTGACAACTGATAATTCGATCAGGAAAGTGAAAATGCATGCCTGTTAGTGTGATATAGGAAGCGAGGATGATGCCATCAACATATTTCAAGGCTCATGGGCCTCTATTGCAGGCAATCTATAATGGTGATGGCCATGTGTTGTGTAATTTTTCTCTACAGTGGGTAGTTTGAATCTGAAAGCGTGTCCAAGGAAGGGAGGCTTTAAGACAAACAGATGGCCATGTTATCCTGGGTCCCAATGATCAATTGGTTTCTCATAAAAATCACAATATACCCATCATTGTCATAGCAAATAAGGACGAAATCCTAATTAGGTTCTTTCATCCTTGCTTTAAGACCAGATTGGTCATAGTACAATGGATTGGGCATAGTACTTGTGAATTGTTGGAACCTGAGTGGATCGTAGCCACCACACTTAATTCTAATTTGGATTCCCATTTGTTCTATTTTACGACAGGCAAGACGGAAGGACTTACTTTTATACCTACTCGGCCTTCCATCCCCTCTGGACTTCAAATAGAAGAGCATTGGGTGCACCTGCGTTCAATAACACACACTTGCCGAATTAATGCTTAGTGGGTATTGCTATTTACTTCTATTATCAGAGGGTATTAAACAACCTTACCTTTCTTACTCCTCACCACACACTACACAACACCACTGGATACACGACTTCACCCTCACACGCCTTGGCTTCCGATACAACAAGCTTTCACTAGCCATGACGCCTTGAGGAATTCGTCTGGGTACCACTTCGTGCCTATTTTTCTCGCCGAGTGCATATTCTAATACATATCCAATTCTAGTCCAAAATCTAGGAGAGCCTGCTGGAGATTTATATTGAGATCGATCAGTTTCCCTCAAGGTACCATAACTTTCTAGAGCGAAGGCAGAGTCAGTGCCAATTGCATCCCTTACAGATTGAAAGTCAAATCGATACCCAACATAAGATCCACCAAGGGCAGGGACTAAGTTTCCCTGCAACACTAGTTAAAGTGGGTGGAGGATGCCTTTGTTTTTTTGTTTTATGTGAAAATCGTGGCTATACTTATAAAGGAGCAGTTTGTTTTTTGTTTTATGTGAAAATCTTGGCATGCACATGATATAAAGAAAGAGACTGTTTTTAGGATACATTTAATAAAGGTGAGGTGGACCTTTGTTATATATTATGCACATAATACAAATCACATGAAGGGATCAACTTCATTATTAGTCCCTGCCATAGGCATAGAGGGACTATAGCGATCGATAATTCATTGACTACATATTAGTTTGTCCTTTGACCAGAAATATTTGCCTAATACCTATTGTTGGAGCTAGGAAATTAAAAACATATATTTTTATATAATAAAAAGTATCATATATGTATCAATCTGATTGGATAAGAGATTGGAGGTCTTATTGTCGGTTTCATTATTCCCAATGTTTTATATGGCAACATATCCAAACTTTTTATCATATATAGTATTTTTGAATGATATATTTTTCTTATGTATTGCTTGAAGGTGGATTAATGATAGCATTAGTTCAAATCATAGCTGAATATATCCCTAAGTTTTTATTTGTACTAATCATATTGAAATGTTTTGATATCCAAGCTTTAAAGTGATTGAGAATTCCAAAGTTTATAACGTCCTTGCTGCATGTATTTGTATTGAAATGTATTGACACTTTTTTCGAGATGCTTCAATAGGCTTGACAGCTTAAATTTTTACATGATGCGAGGTTCTCCAATAGGCCTGACAGCTTAAATGTTTGCATACCATGAGGTCCTTAGACAGCCCGACGGCCTTAAATGTTTATCTAAATACGCTTCTCGGAGTACATTTTTCCTCGAAATTTTCCATACAATGTTGCATTGATTTTGCACAGTGTTGTTGTCCATTGACATTTGAATAGGCATTGTATGTTTCATCCTTCTTCTACCTCTGCAATGCAATTTCATCATCGTTGAAGCTACATACATTGTTTATTGGTTTGGTGAGTGATTCTTCGTCGTTGGTTTGTCTGTTGTTGCTTGTTGTTGTTTCGTTCACGATTCGACCTGTGCTTCTGCATTTCATCGGTTCGGAGTAAGTTTCCATGCCATAGTTTAATTTTCTATTCCTTGTTTGTTGTTCAGTATTTGCAGTTTGCAAGTAAGAATTTTTTCTTATTTGTAGTGGCATGGTCGTCCTATGTTTTTGGTTCCTTCTGTGCTTCAGCTGCAGTTTCGTAATCATTGGAGATACATACATTGTTTACTGGTTCGGTGGTTCTTGCTGGTTTGTTGGTTCGTGGGTTGTTGGTTGTGTTTGTTTGGCTCGGGTTTACGCTTTGGGGGCCTGGGGGTGTAGTTCGACCTGTTCATGCTTTCTCGCCGGTTTGGTGCTTGTTGTTTTCTTTTGTTTGATTCGACCTTGTAGGGTTGGGGTCCAATGCCGATGGTTGGAGCTATTTTGTTTTTGGATTATTATTGTTTTTGGGGCGATTTACGGTGTTCAGCCCCTGCACCCATGATTCGACATGCAATTGTGTTATTTTCCCTGTCTACCGAGGTCGATATATGTTCTGCTATGATATTTTGCTGGTGCTTCAGTGCTGCCATGAAAGAAAATGGTTGCATGCAAAATTGTTCGAGAATTACATGTGAAATTGAAATATCTGTTGTTTTTTTGTTAGAATAAATCATATGCAGGCTACATTTATAAACCATGTATGGTCAGATGTGCCCATATGACATTACATATTATTTTTCCTCTACACAGATTGGTGTGTGCATGATACAATTTGTGTTGTACTTGAGATATTATATGTACAACAAAGATTCTGCAAGATTATATTTCGATGTTTGGAAGCATGTCTAGGTAGTTTTCCATGGAAAACCAAAATCTTCTATCGTGGGCACAAAAGTCTGTGTAGAGGATAAAGAACATGTAATTCCATCGGTGGAAGCATATCTGGATAATTTTCCATGGAAAACCAAAAATCGTTTAGCTACGACCATGCAATTTCGTGATATTTTGTGGCTTGTAATGTATTTTGGACAGGAAAAAAAAATTACACATTTGCAGCTATGGATGGAGAAGCACAAAGGTTCATGTTTCTACCTATATTTTATATTGTTCGTTGAGTCTCTTTTATTGTATGTACATATTGCTTGTTCTCCGGTGCATACCAGCTTCCATTCATGTTCATTGTATTTTGTGTGTTCCCACATTCAAACAAACAGAATAGCAGGAGAAAATGACAGAGTCTTGACTACATCGATTGAAGAGAATATAGAAAGGTGCTTGCTTGTACTATTATTTCATATTGTGTTGTTTTGTATTTCATTTATTGTCTGTATATGTGTTCACCTAGTTTATTATATGTACATGTTGTGTGCCTTCCTACATGGTAACTTATCTTCATTACATCCCTTCCTGCATACTAACATGCTTCATGTCCATTGTGTTTTCGTTGCATTGCTACATTTAAACAAACAGAATGGTTGGAGATGACGATGGGCTCTTTCACGGGTAAATAGCCATGTTTCTCTTTCTTTTACATGTCTGTCTTCATTATAAGTTATCTTCATTGCATGCCTTCCTGCATACTAACCTACTTCATGTCTGTTGTGTTTTCACTGCATTGTTGCATTTAAACAAACAGAATGGCTGGAGAGGACGATGGACTCTTTAGTGGGTAAATAGAACTGTTTCTCTTTCTTTTAGATGTTTGTCTTCATACTAACTTGCCTTCATTTCCATTGCATATTTGGCATTGCTACCTTGGAAAAAACAGGTTGGTTGGATAGAAAGATGAATTGTTTTGTGCAACAACAGAGGGTTTTGTGGTACAATCTTCCAAAAGGTATACCAACTGTGTTAGTAAGTTAAATATACAAACCTAGTGAGGGCATATAATATTAGACTTGAAAATGATGGCTTGGCAGCAATGGGCCTTTCTTCCCTCCCTATTTCTAGTTTTTCCATTTTCTATTATCCCTTTTGTTTTCTAATTCATCTACTTAGTGTTCTTTCCGAAAATGCCTTGGTGCGTTGGTTGGCGGACTAACCGTTTCACATATATGGTCACGCTTTTACCTTATTATAGAGTTACCCACTTTGTCAATTGTGGGTTCCAGGCTGGAAGGTTCAAGATTTCTCCCCTGGCTTCCGGGGGTCCGCGATATACAGATTGGTCATGGTGCCCCGCCTTCATGCCCTGTTTACTGTTAAACATTTTTCCAGTTAAAAAAATCAGATGCATACAATTTTATTCTTATTTAGTCCTTCTGATGGACAGTATACGATGCATATGCTTGTTTAGTCCTGATGTTCATCTGCACTTGCTTGCATCAGAAAAAGTTGGACTAGTGACATGGGCATGAGCAGTCAGTCATCCCAGACATCAACAGACCGACAAGGCCAAAGGTAAATATGCATACACTATGTTCTTACTATGTTTACCAAACAAATATCCTCGGCTATATATTCATCTATGGCATGGTGAATATGTTGATGTCATCTGCAATACATGGTTTGCAGTTCACAAGAAGTGTCAACAAGTACAAGCAAGACGTCGAACGTGTCGCATGTTTTGCAAACTAATAGGTGTGGTTGAAAAACTCTGGCTCCATAGTTCATCGAAGCTATGCATGTACTTATATATTTATGCCAGTGAAAGAAGAATACAAAAAAAAAATGCACACTACCATTCAGTTTAGTTTTCATGTTACTAAATTGTCACTAGGTCTAGAGTTGTAACATCCAAAGTACTATCAATAGAGGGCTTGAATAGCCGTTGAAATGGACAAGTGTTCGTCGGGGACATAATGGTCGTCTATAGCACCTACTTGGACAAGGCAAACAAAACTAGATCCATTATGTGTGTTGACATGACAGACAAGGAGGCCATGATGATAGTGACACTGACTATTCCTCCACAACTTGTCCAGAAACATGCAGAAAATATATTGTCGAGTAATGGGATATCCATTACAAATTTTAATATATTTCCCAAAACAGTATATGATCGTGGTGATTGTGATCGAATTATTTCACTCAACAAAACAAGTATTGTGGGAAAAATTTCCGTTGTTTGTTCAAAATATCATTTCATCCCGAACTCTACTATCAACCATATTGCACAGAGCACTGATATTTACCCAATCGGAATGATTGGCGCAGCTGTCACACTAACGATAAAACTTGGCTCACAACACATTCTCCATATAAAGGATGGAGAGTCAGACAGCGTTTAGGAAATGGTATCGCTTTTCATAATCAGTTTTGTCCTTTACTTTCGCATGTGCATGTATCTCGGCTAAGTTACACAAACATTGCACTATTCCATGTTGCAACTGCAATTGTTCGATACTTATTCAAATTTTTTTTCGTCAATAGAGAAGCAATTGCATAAAGGACAGATTCCACTTATGCTCTTCAAAAATATAACAAAGAAAATGGATGTTAGAGAAAGGATCTTTCAGACAACCCAAGCAACGTTTGTAACAGAGTTGCGAGTAGATATAGTACAGGATCTGAAGAAATAGCTAGCTCTACAACTGTTGTACATATACATCCACAAAATCATCCTCACTTTGCTTATACAAATAGCCTTCAACAAGTTTCTACGACTTGTTTTATTTTATTTTTATTCTTTTAAGGGGAGGGGGGGTGCAGTTGTGTATTATATTGTTCAATGTATTAATTCCTATGCTCGTGTTCCCAGGTTGAAGGTGTTTTAGTTGCAGCCAATGTGTACTCAATCCCCTTTGAACTTGTATGTGTGAAATACAACTCTCTTGCTTCTACCTTAGCTTTGATAAGTGATGATACAATTGATTGTCTACGATGCGGTGAAAAATGTCCATATATATATGAACATTGCGTCAATGCTGCCATCTGAACCGTGGGAAACACAACCGTGCATTGTACGGTTAGGTAGCCTCTGTTACAAAATGTGCTTCCTCAGTTGGAAAAATTGTCGTATGAAACATATCTACAGAAAAAGGAAAGCAGTGTCTACATGCTGCAGGACCTTCGGATACACAAAAAATTCACCTTAAATGAGGACAATGCAATTTTGCATAACGATTGAAGAAGGGAAAATATATATATATCAAACTTTGGCAGGAAACGAAAATACCTCATGTGTCTCTGTAATATTTCTTCAACATCTAGATGAATGTTCGTCGGACTTGGCTACTTGGGATTGCATGCGCATAAGATTGTTCGGTCCAAAAAGTGGAAAGCATGGAAGAAAACCCCATATATCCCATGGCCCCAGTTATTTTCTACTGGGAACATATACCAGATGCAAGAGAAAAGGAATGCGACGACGTCTTTTCTTTGTATATCAAATTGTTTGATACAAAGGTCAATGCATCCTGCTTTATGGAACCTTGTGGGAACTTGTTTGCGACCTGTTTGAAGTTTATTTGGTTCTTAGTTGTGTGCTTCATCTGTCAATTTGTATATCGCAGAACTCCGACTGTTGTTTGGAGGACATAGAACAATAGAATTGAATTTTTTTATCTATCTAGCCCACAAATCCGCCTGATAATTTATATGGCACTGTAACGCAAATGTAGTATCTGGCTTGTTTTAGCATTTTTCCTTAATCGATGAACTTGGTAAAATCAATCTCCTGGAATAATTTGAAATCAACAAATATATACTGTGCGAAGTGCAATTGTGCTATCATATCAACAAGAGGCCCTTAAAATTAAAATTGGTCGTTGTTTTAGCATTTTTTGCTTAATCAATGAACTTGGTAAAATTAATCTCCTAGAATAATTTGAAATCAACAAATATATACTGTGCGAAGTGAAATTGTGCTATCATATCAACAAGAGGCCCTTAAAATTTAAATTGGTCRTTGTTATGCTTGCGGTGATAGAATTTTAAAAAACGTTATTTTGTTTCCTTCATTTTTTTTAAAATAAGCGATTTAACATCCTTTGATAATTTTATGTAATTCAATTGTACAATATCAATATTTAATATTAATAATTTAGTATTTGAAAATAATGTTTTTAGATAATGTTAGATAGGATGACCATCCGTAAACAATCATAATCTTGAGCCCACTAGTCCTGGATTCCTTCTGTCAATTTGTATGTCACGAAAGTCAGAGTGTTGTTTGGAGGACACGGGACAATAGAAGTGCAATGTTGAGCCACAGAGCCCGCAAGTTCGCCTGTCAATTTTTATATCGCGGAACTCTCGGTCCTATTTGTAGGACATAGAACAATAGAGGCTCAATTTTTATCCCGCCAGCCCGAGAACTCACGATTGAAAAAGTGGCTATGGAATGAAGGATCCGTACATGCTCTATAAAATCTCATGTCCATACTTTATAAAAGTATATTTCTACTATGTATTTCTCGTTGGTCGTTTTTATTCTTGTGGTGATAAAATTTTAAAAAACTTTCTTTTGTTTCCTTCATTTTTTTTAAAATAAGCGATTTAACATCCTTTGATAATTTTATGTAATTCAATTGTACAATATCAATATTTAATATTAATAATTTCGTAATTGAAAATAATGTTTTTAGATAATGTTAGATAGGATGACCATCTCTAAACAATCGCAATCTTGAGCTCGCCAATCCTAGAGTCCTTCTGTCAATTTGTATGTCATGGAACTCCGAGTGTTGTTTGGAGGACATGGGACAATAGAATTGCAATGTTGAGCCAAAGAGTCCGCAAGTCCGCCTGTCAATTTGTATATCGCGGAACTCTTGGTGCTATTTGTAGGACACGGAACAATAGAGGCTCAATTTTGAGCCCGAGAACCCGTGATCCAAAAAGTAGCTAAGTATGGAATGAAGGATCCATACATGCTCTATAAAATCTCATGTCCATACTTTAGAAAAGTACATATTTACTATGTATTGTTCATTGGTCGTTGTTATGCTTGCGGTGATAGAATTTAAAAAAACTTTCTTTTGTTTCCTTCATTTTTTTTAAAATAAGCGATTTAACATCCTTTGATAATTTTATGTAATTAAATTGTGCAATATCAATATTTAATATTAATCATTTAGTATTGAAAATAAAGTTTTTAGATCATGTTAGATAGTTGATAGGGATTACCATCCGTAAACAATGGCAATCTTAAACCCGCCAGCCCTAGAGTCCGTTTGTTAATTTGTATATCGTGGAACTCTGAGTGTTGTTTGGAGGACACAGAATAATAGAAGTGCAATGTTGAGCCAGCCAACCCGCGGGTCCACTTGTCAATTTGTATATCACAGAATTGTGGGTGCTATTTGTAGAGCACGAAACAATAGAGGCCCAATTTTCAGCACGCCGGCCTGAGAACCCGCGATCCAAAAACTGGCCAAGTATGGAATGTGGGATCCGTACATGATCTATAAAAATTTCATATCCATACTTTATAAGAGTACATACTTAGTATGTATTACTCGTTTTTCGGAAAACTTCTAGGTGCAGAAGTTGGCGGATTCACGACTTCAGATTTCACTTACTTTTATATCACTAGCCCGACCGACTAATTCTCCGTTTGATATTGTAATAAACAAATATAAACTGGCCCAATTCCAATTGTGTTATCACATCAACACGAGGCCCTTAAAATTCAAATATCCCGCAAGTCTGCTTGTCAATTTGTATATCGTGGAAATGTGGGTGCTATTTGTAGGGCACAGAACAACAGAGGCCCAGTTTTGAACCTGTCAACCCGAGAACACGCGATCCAAATAGTGGATAAGTATGGAATGAGGGATCTGTACATGATCTATAAAATCTCATGTCCATAGTTTTTAGAAGTACATATTTAATATGTATTACTCGTTTCCTCCAAATGTTGTTTGGAAGACACAGAACAATAGAAATGCAATAATGAGCGAGCCAATCAGTTCTCCTATCAATTTGTATATCACAAGACTTTGGGTGCTATTTGTAGGATATAGAGCAATAGAGGCCTAGTTTTGAGCCCGCCAGACCAAGAACCCGTGATCCAAAAAGTGGCCAAGTATGGAATAGGGGATCCGTACAAGCTCTATAAAAACCACATGTCCATACCTTATAAGAGTATGTATTACTCGTTTTTTGGAAAACTTCTAGCTGTGGAAGTTGGTGGATTCAGGACTTCAGATTTCAATTACTTTTATATCACCAGCTCGACTGATCGCTTCTCCATTTGATATTGTAAGAAACGAATATAAATTGGCCCAAGTCCAGTTGCACTATTACATCAACACGAGGCCCTTAAAATTAAAATAGTCTACAAGTTCGCTTGTCAATTTGTATATCGTGGAACTCTAGATGCTATTTGTAGGGCACGGAACAACACAGGCCCAATTTTAAGCCCGCCAGCCCGAGAACCCGCAATCCAAAAAGTGGCTAAATATGGAATGAGGGTTGCGTACATGCTCTATAAAATCTCATGCCCATACTTTATAAAAGTACATATTTGGTATGTACAACTCGTTTCTTGGGAAATTTTCTAGGTGTGAAACTTGACGGATACACGTGCTCAAATTTCCACCCATTTTTATATGGGCAACCTGACCGACCTCTTGCCCATTTCATATTATACAAAAAAAATTGAATGCAAGTTTCTGAATACGCGGGTTTTTCTTTGAAATAAGATATTTCACATCTTTTTATAATTTTATGTAATTAAATTGTACAATATCAATGTTTAATATTAATACTTTAGTATTGAAAATAATGTTTTCTAGGTAGTGTTAGATAGTTGATAAGGATCACCATCCGTAAACAATCGTAAGCTTGAGCCCGCCAGCACTGGAGTCCATCTATCAATTTGTATATGGCGGAACTCCGAGTGTTATTTGAACGACACGAAACAATAGAAATGCAATGTTGAGCGAGTCAGCCTGCAAGTCCCCCTGTCAATTTGTATATCGCGGCACTCTTGGGTTCTATTTGTAGCTCACGGAACAAGAGAGGCCCAATTTTGAGCCCGCCAGCCCGAGGAAAATTTCTTGGTAAGGAAGTTGACGAATTCACGTATTCAGATTTCACTTACTTTTATATCACCAGCTCGACTAACCGACCGCTTCCCTGTTTCATATTGTACAAACCTTCTTGTCTAATTAAATTGTACAATATCAAGATTTAATATTAATAATTTAATATTGAAAATAATGTTTTTAGATAATGTTAAATAGTTAATAGGGATTAGCATCCGTAAACAATCGCACTCTTGAGGCCGCTAGCCTTGGAGTCTGTCTGTCAATTTGTATATCGCGTAACTCCGAGTGTTGTTTGTATGACATGAAACAAAAGGACTGCAATGTTGACCGAGCTAGCCCGCAGGTCCGCTGGCCAATTTGTATATCACGGAATTATGGATGCTATTTGTAGGCCACAGAACAATAGATGCTCAATTTAGAGCCCGCCAGTTCAAGAACCCGCGATCCAAAAAGTGCCTAAGTATGGAATGAGGGATTCGTACATGCTCTATAACATCTCATGTTCATACTTTATAGTACAGATTTAGTGTGTATTACTCATTTTTCGAAAAATTTCTAGTTTCTCTTTTCTCTCTACTTTCCCTTTCTTTACTTACTCATTTTTCGGAAAATGTCTAGGTGTGGGATTTGGCAGATTTGTGTCTTCATGTTTCCATTGTTACTTTTATATCACAATCCCAACCGACCGCTTCCCTGTTTCATATTGAACAAATTTTTTGAATCGTGGGTTCCTGAATAGGCGGGTTTAACATTGTGTTTCCATTGTTTTGTTGCGTGCAACTAGTACCCAAACTTCCACGATTTACAAATTAGAAAACAAACCCCCCTTAATCTCGTATGATTTCTCTTTTTGTTTGCTTTGTCCTTTTTCCCAATGTCTCATGCTTTTATATATAGAACCCGAAGTTCGACAATATGCAAATTGCCCTCTCGCCATTGCGCTTCCGTTGTTCCCCTACGCACACACAACAATCGAAATTCCGCAACATACAAATTGACGGCTAATATATGTCATTGAAATGCAATATGACCATCGACCCTTCACGTCTCCTGGGTATATCTTCTGCCCTTTTTCTTTTGTAACCTGCCTGACCGCTTTCCATACTTGGGTATTTCTTGGAATCGGTTTCGCGGGTTGGCAGGTGCACGAAATGTACAGATCTTCGTCGCAATTCGCCATCACCGTTGACTTGGTACTTGTTTCCAGATATGCAATAATTCAGATTTAATGCTAGTAGTTCATCCTGAAGGAACCATTAAGATTTTCATTAATGTCCGGAAGTCCGGAGAATATTTGTCATTACTACGAATTAAATTAAGATCTACGTAGAAGTATGTTATCATTTCCAAGTATTCATTTCAAACATGATGCAATCTGTTTTTGTGCACCGACGAGTTGGCGCCTTTAAAAAATTTCTAATTCTTAATCTCTCTTCGTCGTCACCGCCACCTTCGCACTTTTTTCTAAATATGCAATTAGTGAGATGTAATGGTAACAGCTCATTCCGCACAAACCCTGGAGATTGTCATTGATCAGCGAAAGGCTCGAGGAGATATTCCATTGATACGCATTAAACCATAACTTGCGGAGGGTTATATTATCCCTCCCCAATTTTCATTTCAAACATCATCTCGAGAAAACGAAAATTCTCGTTAACATGTGGCAGTAGTTCTGTCCAGGTACAGTAAAGACATTCGGGCATAATGGACAGAGGTTCCACTATTCCAGGGCATATTCTTACTACTCATCTCCCTCTGCCTAGGAGAAAAAAAGGAGATGGTCCCTTGGTACACTGAGAGATATATTTCAAGCCAAAGAATTCCAAGGTAACCTTTCCTGTTCAAAGAACCTACCCAGTTGCATTGATGGTTGGCGCGGAGGTTGGTGTCATGGATTCCAAGCCGGAAGAAGATGATCTGATGGGCGATGATGGAAATGCAAGACTCTTCCCACTCCTTCACCCAAATTGAAATCAACCATAACGGGCAGAACTTCCCGGCTAAGTGATGGCAGTCTTGACAACACCAAAAGGAGTTTCAGAAAAGAAACCAACGTTGAACGCAATAGCTGCTTTGCAGCGCGAAAGTAGGAATTTCAAAGTTCCAAATTAGTTCATTCTAGGCGAAAGAGTTTCACTGTAAGGAAATGATATGTTGATGTTCCCGGAGATATATTTCAAGCCAAAAAATTATTCACTTGCGGGACTATTGTCCTGTTCTCAGGATATACAATTAACATCTTTGGGAATCAGGTCCAGAACTCTCGCTGTTGCAAGGCATTTTTCTACTAGTCATCTCCTTCCACCTAGAATGGACTAATTTGGGCCTCTGAAATTGCATGTGCAACCTGTGTCCTTGAAATTCTTTCAACTATGCAGAGAAGGTTTCTAGTTGTGTCCTAAGTTTCAGTTAAGGGCTATTCCATTTTCCCTGCAACGTTTTTCATCTTCTTCCTCACGGGAAGCTTCTGAAAACTATCAATTTCACCACACGATGATTCATTGAGGATAAAACTGCAAGGATCCTACATACTGCGGATATCATGCCTGTGTTTGTGGTAGATATGTTCAATGTTTTGGCCCAAAGAACTGGGTCCAATTTCTAAGGATAAATGTACAATACTTAGTGTTTTTTTTTTTTTAATGTATTTGCTATTAAAAAAAAAATCTTTGGAGTCTTCATTGCTGCTTCTTTTCTCGATTTAACACCTGTTCTCATTGACATGATTCGGTGCTCTCGTAGTTCTTTGATATTGTGTTTACTTAGGTTATTTTTTGTAATATGGAACATCTAACAATTACATGACAATGTACTGTGTCAATCCACCAGCCTTTTATGCAAACAAAAAACGGATTACACATAGTTTCAAACCAACGTTTAATTCTATTCATAATGTAGATAGAACATAGCAATACCAGTGTACAATCTTGCAACAGAATAATGGAACAAGAGTCCACAACAATTGTTTCTCGGATGGCTCTTTATATTTTGTATTTCACAGTCAACGAACAAACCAGTTTTTATTGGGGCAAGTTAATTTCCCATGAAATATGTTTCCAATTGTCAAGCTTCAAAAGGGAAAAGAAATTTTATATGTTGTCCTACTTAGTTTTTGCAATAGCGCATTCCTGTCAGTTTCCACAACTGTCTCTGTCCAAGAATGTCAACTGAGAATTCGACCCAGTAACGTTATGGTACCAGGCCTTGTGGAAGCACAAGGCTTCCCACTGTTTTTATGAGGTTTTTAATGGCTATGTGTCTATTTTCAAAGTTTTCTTGTTAGGAGAAGATGCTCCCCACATATCTGATCAGGCAACCAGTTTTTTGGACAGGAAGGGGACACTCGAACATTTGGATAATTACACTGTCATAAGAATTTTTGGCTCCATGGAAAAACCTACTCTCCCTCCATGTCACATTATGGAAAAAATGTTTGTTGTAGAAGTAGCACGACAATACAACTACTGGTTGCATTTGTTGCAAAAGAAGAAGAAAAAACAGTTCATTCCTCTACCTTGGAAAGTAGGGGAGTTCATGTTGAAAAATGTCAACAAAATTGACAAATTCGCAGTGCATTCTAGCATATCCAACCTGAGATATGCTAAAATCATAAGAGGGTTCGACCCCTATAATATTTTTCGACAACATTTACAAACACTTGGCCTCGACGATTGTTTTTTCAAATAACACCTGCCCGAAAACAGAGACAATGGTGGAAATGCTCTTGCCTCTGATGTCGGCGACCTGGACACGGTGAAAAGATGCACTAAATTGTACATGCAATAGGGGAAAGGCCCCGGTGACAAGAGTGTTCAATCGGAAAATAGCACTCCAAAAAGTACGACATCCCGGAGCATTGCTCCAACGGACTACCACAGCAACAAAGAAACTCGGAGTTCTTCAAACGGAGGAGGAGATAATGACCCTCCTCACTCTAAAATTGATAGTTCTCACAAGATTCCAGTAGAGAAGAAGAGAAAAAAAATGTGGGGCAGGCGGAAGATCCAGAAATTCAGACTGAGAACATGGAACTTGACATTGATCTGGATAGCATGTTGCGCTACCTTGATCAGCTCGAAGATGCCATCCAGCATAGCCTTCCAATGGACATATCCGTTAGAGAAAATTTTGACGAAGATGAATCCTTCGTGTTCCAGAGCATTGTTTTTGACAGCCAATCCAAAAAATTGATAATTGTGAAAAAAAGATGTAAAAAATAAGAAAGGAAAATCTCGTTCAGAGCTTGACCTTGCCAACATGCGGTCGTCCCAAATCTGTGAACTTCACAACGTGAGAGGAGAAGAACTTTATGATTCCATTGGAGGCATCGAGGCCGAGAATGCTAGACTGAACGATCGGGTCAAGGAATTGGAAGAGGCTTTGATTCCTATGCCATTGATTGTCAATCCTTTGGCAATAGCCATGCCTTCCACCCCTGCAGCCAACGTAAAAGCATCCTCCACCCTACTCGCATCATGTATAGGATATGTGGAGAATAATATCAAGAAAAGAATGGAACTGGTTACCGAGGCGTGAAAAACATCACAAATCGTCACTTCCCTTGGAACCAAGACACATAGTTTGCTCGAACATTTGCAAGCGGAGTTAAAGATGAAGAAAAATTCTTTTTAAAAATGGTCCTTCCTTTTGGCACCATTGTCAACAATATGACAGAAACAAAAAGAAAAGAACAAGATCTTCCATCCAAAAACCAGATCGGTCAATTGAATACATGTTGGAAAGAAAAAGTGAAGAACCTTCATCTCATTGTTCAGTCATGTGAACAAGCCATATCAAAGAAAGATAAATTATTCACAAGGTTGTCAAGAATAAACTTAGTCGGAAAAACCAACGACTTTCAAGACCCCAACTTAATCGCAAACTCCTTGCCCTTAACTAGGCAAGAGTTCAATAAACAAGTTTCTATGTTTAAGGCCTTATCTCTGGAAAAGTTTTACAGCATCCTTCAGTTTGATCAAGCTCACGTCGACAACTGGCTAGTCAAATATTCAGTACAAAATGAGGAAATTCATCATACTCTATGTAATCTTTCTATCGACTTCCGAGAATTAGAAAACAATCTTTTCAACACAAAAATACGGAATGAGATCAACGTCTCCCCAATGAGAAGCTACATTGAAGAATGGCGAAATGGAATTGAAGCTGGTCGCCGATGAAAGGCAAGAGGCAGTTGCCAGGATTCCAGCAGCTGTCAACGACATCATTGAAATCGGAGCCCTCGGCGACATCAATGAAACGACAGCCGCAAGCAAATAGCCAAAGGGCTCATATGTACCATCACTGTAAGTCTACTGATCGCATCCTGCTTTGTTTATCAACCCAATTATTCCACTTTTTTAAATAGAGATGTGTAGGCAAACACTTATACCTTTCAATTTTTTTTTTTGCAGGTATTGCACTCTATCTTTTTTCTACAGTCTTGTTTCTTGTACATAATTCTTTAATGGTCCGCGGGAGCCCCAACCCCAATCTACATGACAAACGCATTGAAATTTCGATTTATATCTAACAAACTTTTATTTTTTGACATATTTCAAATAAAATTGTTTTCTTATCTCCTTTTAAATTTATGTCTTCATACATTTTTATCTTTCACCAGTTTGTATGACAAATGCATCTAAATTTTTATATGTAACAAACTTTTATTTTTTTATATATTTCAAAATAAATGGTGCTCTACATGCCAAGCGTCATTTACTTATGCCCCATGTTCCATGATATACATGTTGCACACAACATTTCCGTGATATAGATTTCAAAATTTCCAGTAGTATGTAACAAACTTTTATTTTTTTACATATTTCAAATAAAATTGTTTTCTTATCTCCTTTTAAATTTATGTTTTCATACATTTTTATCTTTCACCAGTCTATATGGCAAATGCATTTAAATTTCCAAATTTTTTCTTCCACTGTGAACAAATTTGTAGTTTGTTATATACTTTCAAAAAATAAATGGTGCTCTACATGCCAAGCGTCATTTACTTATGCCCCATGTTCCGTGATATACATGTTGCACATAACATTTTCGTGATATACATTTTGCACCGAACACTTCCTCATTTACAATTCAACTCCATTTTCCATAATTTGCTTTCTAACCTCGTTGATAGAGACTACACTACCACACATCCTTGTTAAAGTGGATGGAGGATGCCTTGTTTTTTGTAAAAATTGTGACTATATTTATAAAGGAGCACTTTGTTTTTGTTTTTGTTTTTTAAATCTTGGCATGCACATGATATAAAGAAAGAGACTTTCTTTAGGATACATTTAATAAAGGTGAGGTGAACCTTTGTTACATATTATGCACATAATACAAATCACATAAAGGGATATAGACTTCATTATTAAAGTGGGTGGAAGATGCCTTTGTTTTTTGTTTTATGTGAAAATCGTGGCATGCACATGATATAAGACTTTCTTTAGGATACATTTAATAAAGGTGAGGTGAACCTTTTTTATATATTATGCACATAATACAAATCACATAAAGGGATATAGACTTTATTATTAAAGTGGGTGGAAGATGCCTTTGTTTTTTGTTTTATGTGAAAATCGTGGCATGCACATGATATAAGACTTTCTTTAGGATACATTTAATAAAGGTGAGGTGAACCTTTGTTATATATTATGCACAAAATACAAATCACATAAAGGTATATAGACTTCATTATTGTACTGCCTCGGCAGTATACATAGTGATGAATTCACTTTGACTACTCTATTAATTTGGGTTGACTTTAAAAATTTTGTAAAAAACTTAATGTGTAACATAACAAACTCAAAATTTTATTTTTTWATATGTAAAAMAAMACTGAATTTTCTTAYATTTCATTGGCTGATAACTTTATAGTGTTATTGCARYCTTCACGTATTTCGAGATCARAATTAACTCAATRACATGACARACTGGGTAAGGGTAARTTGAATTTATATTTTATATTTATATTTAATAATTTTATATTTATATTTAATAATTTATGRTCAAGTTTTCATGACAGACTGAGGAGGCAGTAMGCGCAGCCTCGCTGCCTTGTTATAATAGTAATAGCAATTTTTATTATTTACATTAATTTAAAAACAAACAAACAAACATTATAACTTTCTTTATACACATATAACTTTATAAAATTAACCAACAAAAAATATATAGATAACTTTATAAAATTAAACCCAGTATGAAATGATGCACTTTGTACGTATACTGGTTTACAAATATAAACAATAGTAATATTTGTAAAGTGTTATTATTGTACTACCTCTCAGGCAGTATACATAGTGATGAGTTCACTTTGACTACTCTATTAATTTGGGTTGACTTTAAAATTTTTGTAAAAAACTTAATGTGTAACATAACAAACTCAAAATTTTATTTTTTAATATGTAAAAAAAACTGAATTTTCTTACATTTCATTTATATTTTATATTTATATTTAATAATTTTATATTTATATTTAATAATTTATGGTCAAATTTTCATGGCAGACTGAGGAGACACGCAACCTCACTGCCTTGTTAAAGTGGGTGGAAGATGCCTTTGTTTTTTGTTTTATGTGAAAATCGTGGCATGCACATGATATAAGACTTTCTTTAGGATACATTTAATAAAGATGAGGTGGTCCTTTTTTATATATTATGCACATAATACAAATCACATGAAGGGATCGACTTCATGATTAAAGTAGGTGGAGGATGCCTTATTAAAATATTATTTGTAAATCCTTTTTTGGTTTAGTAAAAGGTTTATATATATATATATAATATTTGTGATTTATTTTAAAAAAAATTGTTAAATATTTTGAGTTTATATTAGTATTTTTCCACATTTAAAAGGGTTTTATAAACAGTGATTTGGGCGGTTTTTTGTGATAATGAGAAAAATGCAGAGTTTTAAGTTTGAGTGGATAAATTCATCAACAAGAATTTAAGATGCATGATATGTTCGTATAACAAGGTAAAAACAAGAGCGGTGATGGTTGAGTCACTGTGAAAGAAAGAAAAAAATGTGTTTACTTTGGAGTTGTAAAAAAAATAAAAATAAATAAAAATTATTGATTGCATGTAAATGGGCATACCTCTGTAAGATCTGGATAGGCATGTGTACCCCTAGTTTATCAAGTCACCTATGAAAAGTCTAAACGTAGATTTGGGTAGATTAAATATGTGGGGGGGCATTTATGTTGGGTTAACCTTGACTCGGTGAAAAAGTTAATGAGTTAAATCTGGTTTTTTAGGTCAAAGTACATGGTTTTTCGGGTCCATGTTTTTGGGTAGCCCTAGGTAGTGTGTCTATGGATTGCATGTAATGAAACCTATAAAAGGTTTGGTGAAATCCATTGTAAATGGGTCTAAAGGTAAGCGGTGAAGGTTTACTTGGACAGCTTGGCCAGATTTGGTCAAGGGAATGTTCGTGTTAAGGTGGAGCACTGAGACTCCAGTGTAAAGTCCCTAGAGGTGAGCGACAAAGGTTCACTTGGGTTGGTTTTGGTCGGATTTTGTCAAAGTTGTTTGAATGCAAAGTTCAAGATGGAGCATTGTGTCTAGGTTAGAAAAGTGGGTTTGTAGAAAGGTTGATGTGTTCGCAGGTCAATCAAGTCTTTGAGAATATATGATGAAGGTAGGTTCATATCCATGGAACTTGGAAAGTATTGCAAGGAAACGGGGATCGAATAAGCATGTTCAGTAATGTCAAGTTGCAGCAATAGTTGTGGACAAAAGCAGTTGTGCTATCTGGTAACTCGGTCACCATCGGTTGCAAAAGACTAGAAGATTCCAGAAGAGGTATGAATAGGTGATCTGATAATTACTGAAATGTGAAATTACTCGATTGTGATGACTATGTTTGTTATCAACATTCTAAGTAGTACCCAGATCAAACATGTAGATCTTTGATATGGTGATGATGTTAAGGGATGCATATTGTGGGATCCTACTACCCACAAAATCATCATGGACAGAGATGCAGTGTTTGATGAATTTCCTTTTATAAAATCAAACATAGTAAAAGATGAAAGGTTCAAAGCATGACTGGTAGTAGAAGGGTATTTGGAAGGTATTGATTTCCATGAAAGTTTTTCACCAGTTGTTAAAAGCTTATTTCTATTCATGTTGTGTTAGCACTAGTTGTGTTAGTACAACTAGATGTCGAAATTGTTTTTCATGTAGTTTTTTGGATAAGGGGATGTCTTTAGAACAACCAGAGCGATTAGTTCAAAATCACAACAGAATATTTGTTTGCAAACTCAAGAGTCATTGTATGGACTGTTGCAAACTCAAGAGTCATTGTATGGACTGAAGCATGCCAGGCAAATGGTACAAGATGTTTGATTCCTTCATGGTGAGCCAAATTTTACAAGAAGTGAGTATAACCATTGTGTTTATGGTATATTCATTATCTTGGTGTTATATGTTATGCTTGTTGCAAGCACAAACATGGTTGAGGTCAACAGATTGGATCAGTTGGTTAGGATGTTTGTTATGAAGGATCTGGGAGCAACAAAATAAATTGTGGACATGGAAATACACAGAGACATGAAGGATGGTAAGCTTAGTTATCAAAACAGAAGTATGTGGTGAAGATACTCAAGGAATTAAATTCAGTATGAATAATGTGAAACCGGTAAAATCCCTTTGACTTTCCATTGGAAATTTTCTTCAGGTTTATGTCCTAACTAATGAAGAAGAAAAGGGTTATATGTCTCGAGTATTATATGCTAGTAGGAAGTTTTTTTTATGATTACGATGGAAAATGGTCAGCATTTCACATGCAGTTGGTGGTGTCAGTAGACACGTGGAAAAACCAGGTGAAGAGCATGGAAATGGGTGCTTCAAACACAGAAGCACAAGGATCACCTACAATGGTTGCAATGATTTAGTCTGTGGTTATGATTCATAAGATTTGTACAAGACGAGACCTACCTCAGGTTATTTCTTGCAAGAATGCAATGATCTATTGGGTAAGTTTGGATAGGTATGGGATGTGGTGTCCCGTGGTGGTCAAAGTGTTGTGCATTTGACTAACAGTTCAAGTATCAAAATGGACAATTGCATCGGTTTATTAAACAAGTTATTGGTGGAGGAAGAATGGTCCATACTGGAGTGAATCGTACAATCATGTTCACGTAACAATATTGTTAGAGAAGTTGTGGAGCTATGATGTTGTTTGGCTTCTCTTGGCTTGCAGAAAAGGTGATGAATTAATTAAGGGCATGATATATCAGGTAAACTATTGTTAAAGTGGAGATTTTTGGGAACATGCCAACGAATTTCCATGTGGTCACATGCACATGCATGCAACTATATTAGGAATGAGCATGCATGCACTCTTTTGTGAACAGATTGTGTAACGGGTAGATCTAATTATAATCAATTAGTCTAACCATTTGAGAGATGCTAGAGATGCTAGATATACCATCATACACATAGAGGTGAAAGTGCACTGTGTGCAAAGTGTGTAAGCAAGACACTAACAATCACTACACCATAGTGGGAGGAAGCAAGGATAATAGATATAAAAAAAAACTTGATTTGGGTGATGAAATAACAATGATCAATGATAAAAATATTTATCAGGTCACAATTAAAATAAACCCCATAAGAAAAAGTTTCAACTCGGTCACGATTCAGGGTAACAGATATGAAAACCAATTGGAAAAAAATTCAAATGAGTCATGGTCAAAAGCAATGGGGAAGAATAATAAAAGACAAAAGTCTTTATCTGGGTTATCATTAACAAGAAAATCGTGAGTTGTCCTTCAATATTCATAGCTAATGAGTAAAATCTCACAACAAATAATCACAATCAATATCCAAGGAGGAAAAAAATCCCGAATTAATCCAACACTAACAATGTAATAACTATATTCAGTGACAAGAATCTGCATTTCTCTCATCATTAACAGCAGCAATGAATCCACATAATCAATAGACCTTCATCAACATCATCGAAACCACAAATAATTTATGAGCAAAATATTTATTTGGGTTATCATACGCTCAAGAAAAACAACACTACGAGCAATCATTAACCATATTGAAGAGACACGATCCACTGCAATTTAAAAATTGGGGAAATTGGGTCACCATAGTGTCTAAATCCGATGAAGAGTATGAAGAAAAGCTTGGAGAAAAAACCTCCATAGCATCCAAAAAATTGGGCTATGCAACTCTGAGATTCTCCATGACTCTAACTCTCGAACTGGAGTGCTGAAAGTCTGAAGAAGTAGATTCAATTCCCACCATTGATACGCCAGGGGCACAGCGACCCTTTCCTTTCTTCGCTGGTAGTCGTCCAGATTTGAGAGCTTCCACGAGAATCGAACTCTGTTCATGGCATAAGTATGGCACACTTCTGTATTGAAATACATACGCCATTTCTACTTTAAAGGCTAAATTAGTTGTTGCATCATAATGGTGGTGACGATAGTTTTGTTAAAGCTGTTGATTACGAGGTAGTTGCATCATAATTGTGGTGACTATGGTTTTGTGAAGGCTGTTGATTACCACAATCATTGCACATTTAAAAAAAATCATACTCAGCTTAAAACACTTTACGAAAAAAGATTTTAGAATTTCAATATAGATATGACAAAGGTTTCAATTCCAAACTTTAGTATCACTCAACAGACATAACTTTTAGGCCAGTGGCCGTGATTAAAGCCTTCGTAAATTCAAACCGCGTGGATCACGGAGAAAGTGACAAGTCCATAGAAATTGACAGCTTCTAGCTTAAAGCAGTTGTTAAATGTAATTGATAGACAATAAAGTCAAAACGCAGAGAAGAGGTCAGCTAGGTTGAATGCCGCAGTGTCTTTAGTCCCAGGGAGACGATGGTACTTGCCAACACTGCATGTGCAGGGAGGTTAAGCGGGAGTGATAATTACACATGGCAGTGATCCACTTGTCAATAGTATCTATATGCACCTCCAATCCAGTCAAATCCTTAATAAGTGTCCTCTGCAAGGAAATTCCAGAGCTTTCTTTGACATCAGATAGAAAGCATGATTCACTGTATTCTGATCTCTTGCTGTTGAAGAAATCTTGGGCCAGCTTTGTCTTTCCAACTCCGCCTGGACCCACAATCCCCACAACCATGGCCTTGGAGCTACGCTGCTGCAATAGCACTGTCCTCTCGAATTCTGGTTTGGTGACATATTTCAATGGCCTTTTGTGACCTATTTCCAATATGCGTCCCACGACCTCATCCAATAATTTCTCATCGTTCCTGATTATTAAATAGTAAAAGAACCAGTGAGAAACGCTTACTTAAAGTGCCCTAACCCTATCAATCAAACAAATTAAAATCTATAACAATAATTAGGGAGTGGGGAGGGGTCCTCACCCATTACAAGCCTCTAGCTCGAAACCACTTATCCCTGCTGCGTGAAAAAGAGCGTCTTCCCAATCCTGAATCGTCTGGGAATTGAATCGCCCCTTCATTTTGTGGCTGAGCAGGGCTTCACCATACGGTCCTTTAGCCGGCCACCGGACCTCAGAAGGCTTGACCCGATAAAAGACGGGAATAATAATGGCCCGATCCGAATTGCACGTCTTCCACATTCGATGAAGTTCATCGAGATAGTAACTGGATTCTGCATACGTTGGAGAAAAAATGGCAATACCGATACAGGCAATATTATGGGACGAATCGAATGAATGGATGGATATAAATAACACTAGTATTATGAAAATACACAGTTAGATCGATGAGAAGGCACTTTGAAGCGCAGGAACTTAGATTAGTCGAAACGGCCAGCAAGCGTGTATGAATTAATTGACATCTTTCATTAATAGCAAGTATGAATTAATTGACATCTGTATTATAAGCTTCATGTAAAGTTACTTTTGTTCCATGCAAACTTTATTCTTAAAGATAATTAATGATCTGACAGAAGTAAATATGACTTTAGGAGTGGGTTAACTAGAGAACAATCTCCCTTCAGAGCAATCTTCACTCCAGAATTACTTTCAAGACAGGTTTTCCGGCTGTCTCACTCAGAAGGTCATGGGTCATCACCTCATTAGTACCATCGTTTATACCACGTTTTAAGAATATTTTTATAAGTCTGTTTGTGCGAGTCACATTCAATAAACACGACAACTCATGGTAATGAACTTCTAAACTCAAATGTAAACGCCTGTTCAATACTCCAATCAATAAGAGAGTTAAAAAAACCAGGGATCTCTTTTATTAACGCAATGAACCACAAAACAAGAGACGGGGATCTTTTCAAACAGTATCGGTTCGTATAAATATGATATTTAAGCCAAAAGGGGTAGACCTATTGACAATGGGCACAATTAATGATCTTTTAACCTTATTTAACCTTAAACCCTAATTTGATGGCTATGCATTGAAGATGCCGGCATATTTTTAGTGGTCCTCCAAAATCAATGGGTCAGATTTATTATTCATAACTTTCTTGCATTTATCAGGTCATCCATTAACATGTTTACTTTTTAACATTTACCTAATCACATTAAAAAATTACTGTAAAGATATGTAAATGTCACCTTTAAATGATTAAGTAGGATTAAACCATACAGCCAAACTTTTCATATTACCACAGACGAATTACGAATTACCACATACATTTTATATTAAAGACACGAGAACACAGGTTTTCAGCCGATACTTTTCGTTCTCAACAGCGAGTTAACGGCTGTGCTAATTATTCACATACAGATAAAATAAATAGTCATAATCCATTTAGACTTTTGGATAATGAAAACAATAGTCATGATCCATCGAATCGACGCGGTGCACATGCAAGCTATACAGCGATGTCGATCACCTCACTGATCGCCATCTCTGATCCATAAACAGTGTTCTGTTTTCGAAAATGAAACAATTGATGGTCCATAAACTTCTAAATAAAAAAGTCAGCAGTCCTTAAAAATTCACGCGGTCTGTGGAAAATTTGAACAATGAAGTCAATAGTCAGCAACTATTCTCATTAAGCCGTACTAAGTTCGGTGATAGGATTAATGAAAATGCGTTGCGTGTACGAAAACGCAGTGTTTCAACATGAAGTCAATAGTCGGCAACTATTAAGCCGTGTGACAGGGTTAATCAAAATGAATTGATTGTACGAGACTTTTAAAAGATGAAGTCAATAGTCCGTAACCATTGACACCCTGTACAGAGTTGTGTGATATGATTAATCAAAATACTTTCATTGTATGAAAACGCCATGTCTTTATGAAGTCAATAGTCACTGGGTAATTCGGGAGCAAACGGATCAGGTTTTCAGTTAAAAAAAATAACATGAATTTTGCCAGATTTTAACTAATAACCTGAGTTTCACAATCAAAATTTAAAACCGCACCACAAGAACCTGCCAGAAAAAACACTCAAAAGAAAAAAAGGAAGATTGCTCCTGACTTAGCCTACTCCTAGCCACTAACGTTTAACGTTCACCTGACTAATCCGTACTCAGATATTTGATTAATCTTTAATCAAATAACGAAGTCTAACAGTCAACCGACCATTGAGGCTGTGGAGCTATCACTTCAATAACTGTGGAGCTATTATTTGGGTTCAAACGAAAACAAAGTGTTTGAATTTTGAAAATGAAATAATTGATAGTTCATTGCTTTTGGATGTAACCATGCATGAGATGTGAATCGTGATAGAGTAGTCTACCATCTTTTAACTTTTTTTTTTTTTACATAATGGAATTTGGCATTGGAAAATTGTAATTTAGATCATGTAATTTTGTAAAATTTATAAAAAAAAATTATAATTTTAATAATTTTTCAAAATTTTATTCAATTTTAAGTTGCCTTAACAAATTAATAAAATTCAGTAATTCTATGAAAAATAATGAGATTGATTAAAGTATATTGATTATATGAAAAATAGTATATGAGACTTTTTAAATATGAAGTTAACATTGTGAAATTAGTCATACATATGTAAGTTATTTTTATTTTTTGCTTCCCCTTTTCTTTGTTGTAACTCTACTTTGTTATTTTCTTTGTTGTAACTCTACCATGTCGAGAGAGAGAGGTAAGCTTAAATGAGGGCCAACTTATTACAACTTCATAGCCCAACGTAATCTCCCAAACCCGTCCCAACCCTCTAATCCGCCTACCAGCTCTGTTAACCCCTCCCGCACCGACTAGAATTGGCTTGAGATTCCTCAGGCTCCTCTAGGCATCCTAAAGTCACCTCCTCACCTCTCTAACACCATGCTTGATTCTGGGAGCTGTCAAATTGAGGAAGAAATTCCTCCTTTCGGGCTGGAAACTGTTGAAGCTTCTCTAGAGCCTTTCAACATCACCAACCCTGGCTCGCCCCATAATGGAGCCAGGCGGTTGTGTGGTTGAGGAAGAAATTCCCCCCAATTCGTTGACATATTGGCAAGAACGAAAAGCCACCCACAGGTTGGCCATGGAAGAGACTCAACCAACATATTTTGATGCAACTGCAATTCCTCATGAGGAAATGGTTGGGAGCGCTGAGCAGCCCTTGCTCAACCATGTTGTTTTTCGGATGACCACCTTCAGTTGATCTTCGAGATGCGTCGAACCCTGGAGGACCAACTCCATAATCAGAGCATCATCAACAACCACATGGACCTCTTGTTCGATTCCATGTCCGTTGCACCGGCTCAGAAGCATTGCCCGACTTGCAGTCAACTGTTTTTTTTCACTTACAGCGATGAAGGACGCTCGGGTTCGTTGCACCTCTAGTTTTTTCTTTAAATTTTTTCACAAGAATCAATTTTAGTAAAAAAAAAAATGTTAAAACCTTGGTTTCTGGCAATGTCTATATTTTATTGCAAGCCCCCAACAATGGCTAGACTCTGAACAATATATTGACATGATGTTTCTTTGAGGTAATACAATAAAAATAACTCCTAAATTCAAATGAAAATGTTGGTTCAATACTCCAATCCAATTTTTAAAAAATGAACTTCTAAACTCAAATGAAAACGCTTGTTCAATACTCCAATCCAATAATACAGTGAAAACAACCAAATTCATGAGGATCTCTTTTACAAGGTGGAGCATCCTGATTGGTCACAAGGTTTGAAATCCAACCAATGTAATATAGATGTCAATTAATTCATACCAATCATTATTGAAAGGTGTTGTCACCATTTAATAGTCATTAGTGTAAATCCATACGGAGTAGGCTAACTCCAGAGCAATCTTCCCTCCCGAGTTCCTTACTCCGGTAAGTAGCTTTTGGGGGTTCTGGCGACTCCCCATTTTAGGCCTTGCTATGTTCTTCGTACGACATAACTTCGCAGTAAGGCCCACGCAGGTGAAAGACTACCCACTCGGCTGCAGAGTCTTAAAGACTCTGCAGACCGTATGGCCATGAATCGGAGTAGGCTATGGCTACTACGAAATGGCTTCCATGGCGTTGGGTGGTGGGACATCTCCGGCGTCAGGATCCCATCCGGTAGAACTCATCTCCGTTCCACAAAATCATCACTGTTACCGTGCTCATTCTCGTCGTTCCCACCATTCTGTGCGCTACTTTTTGGGATTATGAAATGAATTGAGAATCGAAATCTAGTGGGTTACATAAATCCATCCCCCAACATCAGCGTATACACATGAGCGTTTGAGCATATATAGCAGGAGTGTATGCAGCAGGAGCGTATACACATTCAGAACAGCTTTTGAGCTTTTCCGATTCTCGCAGCGAAGAAGACGACGAAGACGCAAGCAGTGCGTGGAGATGCAGGAGCTTTAGGGTTGGTTGCGCTAATCTCGGCCGTCCGTCTCGCTTCCGCATGGTAAGATTGTTTCCACTTTAGGTGCAGTTTGATCCATCGTTCAGGTCCCATGATCGACTCCGAGGGAGTGTTAGTAGAAGTAATTTCTGGCTACGGTGAACTAAACTGAACTGGACAGGGTCGTTTCTCAGTTATATAGATTGATTTTAAGAAATAGATTTCTTTGAATAGATTGACTGACAGATTGATTGACCTCAAGAAAGTCTGCAAACTGTTTGAAGAAAGCTCTCAATAACAAGAATCATATGCATGTTGTTTTAAAGGCAGTAGCAGACATCCAAGGATAGGGATAGGGACAGAGACAGTGGGCTCCGCTTGAGGGACAGAGGGCAGGGACAGTGGGCTAACAAAGTACAGGGACAATGGTCTAACAGGGACAGTGGGCAGAGCAGCAAGTTTCAACGGTCAGACCAACAGATAGTGAAGGGTTAAGCATAAAACAAAGGGTCAGTTTTGGGCATAGACTTTGATTTCCCTTAATAGCATCATGACAATGGGACAAGAAACTTTAGAACCCGTGGAAACAAATGATATAGGGCAAGTGAAAATTGCCTCATCAGCCAAAACTGAAAAGTGGGTTTGGGTTAATGCCAAACAGTATCGGGGCATTTTAAAACGAAGACTAGCTCGTCTGAAATGGGAGCAGACAAGGAAAAAAAGGTCTCAAAGGGAAAGTACTTGGGTCCTTCGCAAGAAACAACATTCAAACAAGTCCTCTTTGCAAGTATGTGGCAACAAGTCTAAAGGAAAAGGAAAAGTCATTGATGATTATGCCTTATATAGTCCTACTTCCACACCTCTCACTTGGTCATCTGATCTTTATGTGAAAGAACTGTTAAAGGTAAAAGAGAGGTTGGAAGTAGTAGAAGCTAAAGAGTTGGAAAGAGACTGTACAATCCATAGAATAATAGCCGAAAACCAGGATTTAGCAGAAAACAATAAAGTTTCGAAGGAGCAAGTGTCATTGCTACAAGAAGCTCTTCGAATGGGGAAAACAAAATGGCAATGCATGAAAGCGGAAGTGCAAAACATGAAGAAAATTGCAGTGGAGAATACAGAGGTGATGAATGTGAAGCCATCTCAGGATAAAGGGAAAGTAGTTACCCAAATAGACAACAATGAAGAGACAGCAAGAGAAGAGAGGAAGGGAGATACCGCAAAACTCTCTAAAACCTGGGCTCAAATTATTAGCAAGCTTGCTAAGAGGGAAGGAGAAAGAAACATTCAGGTTGACAACATGCAAGATAGAGAAAGCAAAGAAAGACATGATAGAGAAACAAACATAATTATCAAGGGGGTGAAAGATTATGGGAAAAATGAATGTACTCTTGACATTGCAAGAGACTTCTTGAAAGACAAGCTCCAATAGCAAGGACAAATATGCCAAGCATGGAGAGTAGGTAAGCCTAACGGTGAGAGATCCAGGCCCATAAAAGTCATCATGCCCAACTTGTGTGATAAAGAGATCATTCTAAGCAGGAAGCAGTTCTTGAGGGGTTCTTGGTTTTTTCTAGAAGAAGACTTAACTGTAAGACAACAAGAGGAAATGAGGGACAGGATGACAAAAGTTAGGGCAGCAAGAGATGAGGGAAAAAGAGCATGGATTTATAAAGGTAAATCTGTGATAGCGCAATTTGGACCTCCTTCCAAAACAAGGTAGCAAGACAATAACAAAGAAGAGGCAGCAAACTCCTCAACAAGAAATGAGGAAGAAAGGTCAGTATGGGCAAGCAGGGACAAAGACTCAACTGTGAGTCTTGCATGCCAAAAAAAATAGAAATCAAATCGTACCTAGGTTTCCTTAAGATTAGTATGTTGGAACTGCAGGAGGTACCCATGGAGACGAGGACCTGGGTTAGGGCCTATTGCAGAAGATAGAGACATAATTTGC